>PVLD010015957.1:0-46693 GCA_004027595.1 Dinomys branickii | reverse complement strand
TCTTCTGGGTATTTTCCCAGAAGATCTGAAAACATCATATCACTCTGATATATGTGCACCCATGTTTATAGCAGCACAATTTGTAATAGCTAAAATGTGGAAGCAACCCAAGTGCCCATCCACAGAAGACTGGATTAAAAAATTGTGGCATTTTTATATAATGGAATATTATTCAACTATAAAGAAAGACAGTTTTGGGAACTTTGTAGGCAAGTGGACAAAACTGGAGTCCATACTCATAAGTGAAATAAATCAGCGATACATGTGCAGGCAACGTATTATATCACTGGTGTAAGAACCCGAGGGTGGGAATATAAACTAAGAGTCATGAAGGAAATTGTTCAAAAACAGAGAACAGATGGGACGAGGGAAAGGAGAAAAGAAAAAGACAAAAATGTATGTATGTATATAGGAATATATATGAATATTCATATGTGCAGGAGGTCTAACATGGTTCTACTATTGTATTATATCACTTAATGCTAAGCAATAATCGATAACAGGATATTAGATTAATAGTGTATATCTGTATTTGGTATCCTGAACACACACTTCGAAGATGTCAATATGTAAAGCAGCAACAAGCGGTGTTTTTTGTTGTTGTTGTTGTTGTTGTTGTTGATGTTGTTGCTGTTGTTGATGTATGCCTGTTTTGTTTCTTGTCTTTGGATTTTTAGTTTTTGTGTTTTTTTTTTCTGTTGTTGAGAGGATTAACTGTCTGACTAAATTTGCCTGTCTGTATATGGGTCCATACATCTACAATTCGAAGATATCAATGGATAAACCAATAACCACTGTTGAGACCATATCACCTTGTCTATAGATTAGTTGTGATTGTACTATTTTCTATGATAATTGGTGTCTGTTTGTCAATATGTTTTTGTACTTTTATGTTTCTAAAATAAAAAAAAAATGCTAAATGAAAATATTTAAAATGTGCATAAATTACCAGAAGAAGTTATTGTACAATGAAAAGAGACAGGAAAGTATCACAGAGAAGTACTAAAGTCATAGTAATACAGAATTTCAATTACACCTACACTGATAGTGAGAAGACATGGTAAATGACTTAGGAAGTCAAGCTATCTGTGGGGATAACACAAAACTAGTTCTCTACCTTCCTCAATAGAAAAGAGACCACATCAGGCCTACTCACAAAGCCGGAGCACATTTAACAGCAGAAAGGATAGTCAGATATGTGTGACTGCAAGGAAAAGAAAATCAGATATGAAATAGTCTTGGTTGCAAAGGGGAATAAAATCAACTGATATGTGCTTATGAGGACTGACTTGGAAAGAGGTTGCATTTAAATAATCAGATTTTACATGTATTCTCCTTGTGGTGTCAAAAATGTGAATGACATTTAAAGTAGGTAATAATAATACAATATGTGATAATTTTAATTAAATCCAATTATAAGAAATGATAACTGAAAATCTTTAATCAGTCAAATTATGAATAGCATCAAGGACATGCAGTAAACTTTTGTGATTTTTCTAAAGCAGAGCAAGGAAGATGAATACATTGTGATTTTTCTAAAGCAGAACAAAGAAGGTAAGACTATTTTTAAATACGAAAGTAATTAAATGTTACATAAAAGGCCTATAGGATAAATAAGTTGCAAAAAGTTGTGTACTTTGTTTAATACTTTGATATCAGACACTTTGTAACAAAGAGCACATTGGTACAAAACACTATTTTCTTATTTAAATAGAAAAGAGTATTGACTTTTAAATTCTTCTCTCTGAGGATCTCTTTAACATCAGTACTGAAATCTTAAGATGGAATGCCTAACATATTTTTTTGACTCATATTCACATACAGTTCTCAAGAACTTTTCTGGCTACCAACTGGGCGTTTCTTCTACAGAAAACTTTTGGACAAAATACTTCTCCCAGTTGATTTAGTAATTAAAAAATTACTGACAAATGTGACCTAGTACACAAAATAATCTCCAACACTTTAGAAGTCCAAAGACTCATATTTATATAAAACTAGGACATTCTTTGAGCAGTGCACTCTGCCTGAATGCACAAGAATGGATAAAACTGTTTAAGGTTAAATTGAGATTTAGAGGAGAGTGTTTCACCAGAGTATACCCAGAAAGTATTACAGACAAGGAGAGCATCCTTGAGGACTTAAATTGGCTCATGGGTAGGTTAAGTGAAACTTTTAATTGGTTAGAAATAAACTTGAAGAGATATAGTACCTGCGCTGGTTCAGGAAATCTTGCCAAATTAGGTTTTATTCACAGTAGGGAAATAATAGAAAAGTTCAAATTTAGAAATGAGCGGGTATCAGGCACCTTGTGTGTTGTTTTGTTATGTTCAAATAGCTCTAAGGTGGCACTAGTGAGCAGAGGGCTCATGCTGCCTGTAGAGTTCACATAGAATAGGACTTACATCAGGTCACACATGATCCCCCCACGGCTAACTCAAAGTACAGATTCCCAAAATATTGCTGCATGTAGATAGTCTGACATTTTCCACCTGTGAGAATTGGAGCTAAAGTATTTTAGAGCAGGAGACACATTTTTTTTGTGGGTAGTTTTCAAAGAAGACCAGTGACCAATAGCTACTGGTCTTCTTCAGAACGGGGCAAGGTCACTTGGGTTCTCCCATTCTCTTTCTGTTGTTGTTGTTTTTGTTTTAATCAGTCACGTTTCTTTACATGTGTTATATTTAGCTGAGAGGGATGTCTGCTGCTAACCATAAGCTTGCTCCTAAAATTCTTATTTTGTCACCCACCTACAAGCTCTAGATATTTTATTTGATGACTAATTTCCTTCTCAGTCTAACAGAAAACCCCTACTCAGCAGCAGGAACTTTTAAAGTTATTATTCATTTTTTTTTAGTAGAAGGAAGAGTTAAAATAACCAACACATATAATTGGTAAACAGGTTTTCTTCAAAAAAAAAAAAAAAAGACATTGCTTGTGACCAGTATTGAAAGAAGCATATATTCCTTTTCCTCACTTATCTTTTGAAACAGAAATATGATGTTTTGGACTCCTGTTGGTGGTTCCCAATTAACACTGATACTTAGTTACTTTTACAATTTACTTACATTAAAGATTATGCTCATTGTGCCAAGAACAGTAATTATAAATGGAAAACAATAAAATCTGTTGTTTTACAAGATTTACAGATCTATAAAATGCATTGAACATTTATCTTAATGAAAATAAAATCACTGAAATTTTTACTTTAATTCAAAATAACTATTGGTTTTAATGGAAAAGATAAAGATCAAAGTATTCACCATTTCCAGCTCAGTTCAAATGGAATAACTAGCTAATATAGATCTATCAAGCACTTATACTTGAGCACCGCTGCTTTAAAAATTTGTTGGTAACAACAAACTTCCATCTTTTCCAAGTAGGTCTCATTCAGGAATGCGGAATATGATCCTGGTAATCTCACTGTTGAGGCCCTGATGCATGCATGGTCACCTGAAATTTGTTGTTGGGTATCTTCATTCTCTTTATTAAGTCCAGAGCATGAAGGTACAATGGCTTATAAATTCACTATTGTTTTTGGAAAAATGTCTCTAAAGGCATTTGTCAGCCAAGGTAGGTGTTATAGTTTGCGTCTAGATGTCCCCCCAGAGCCTTATATGCTCATGGGTGCAAGCTTTTCAGAGGTGACCTAATCTGAAGTTTTTGATTGATTCACTGTTTAGTGCTGGCATTAGGGTGTGAGTGCTACACGTGCTCTAAAGCAGGTAGCCTTCCTATAATATAAGGGATGGAAGAGAGTGTTGCTCCTCCCTTTTTACTCTTGTTGCTTTTGCCATAAACATCTGCCCCTCTGCCATACCACCCTGCTTTGGAGCTAGATGATTATGTATTGGAACCTCCACAAACAGTGAGCTAAATAAACCTTTCCTTCCTTAACTTTAGGTGTTGGGTATTTTGTCCTAGCAACAAGAGAAAAATAAGTAAGACAAATGAGATTTTCACAGAACACAAAAAGCATGTATTTCAATAAAGCTAAGGCAATAACAGTTAGCAAATGAACAGCTAAGCATTGGATAGGCCATGAGAGACCACCCAGCTAGGCAAGATCAATAAGGTCCGAAGTTTACCAGCCTGGGAGTGCAGACGCCGCCATTGCCCAGTGCGTTCTGTGTGACGCATATGTGGGGTGCCTTATTTTACGAATGATGAGATAGGTTTGATGTCATATATTAAATATTCTAATAGCAGGACAATTTAATTATGTTTGTGTTCTTCTGTCTAACTCCCCAAACTATTGCTGAAAGCTTACAAAAAAATAACACAGACTCTGGGAATTAGAAGTCACAGACTCTGGGAATATGTCAGGGAATGAGGCATTTAATAAAGCACAAAATTTTTTAAAATTCATATATAGAGCAACCTTCCAGGTTTGCATTTTACTATGTAAAACCGTTTGAGGGAGATGACTGAGGACCAAAGTCAGGGTGTCGGGCTTGCTAGGTGAGTGCTCTACCGCTGAGATACATACACCCTCTTTCCCAAAAATCTAATTATTTCAAAATTTATTTCAATCCCATCCAGTGTTCAAACTAAGTCATATCTTAATTTCATATCTATCTTCATATAGTCTTTATCATGTTAGTCATTTTTATTGTTGCTGAATCAAAATACCTGACACCAAAAGTTAAAGGAGAAAAGAGTTATTTTTGACTCACAGTTTGTAGAACTTCAGCCCATAATCAGCTGGCTCCAAGGTGGGGCATGTCAGAGGGGCACTGCAGAGGAAAAGTGGTTCCTGCAGGCAGAAGTTAGTAAAGGAACAAAGCAGTGAAGAAGGAAGTCCAAGGTCCTTAGTAGCTTTTCTCTGTGCCTTCTGCATTCTATCTAGGCTACCGTACTTAAGGTAGGTGCCAAGCCAGTCACTGTACTGACTTGGTAATCACACACTTTTAACCACAGCATCACATACTTTATATCCAGCTACCTCTATAAGAGCCTCCACTATGACTGCGTGAGACTTTGAGGGGACATCCAGACACAGCCATAACACATGTACCTGTTACGGTTTGTGCATTATGTCAGCTTGGGGAGTCTAGAGGTTTGGCTGAGTGACTCAGCAGATAAAAAATCTTGGTTCACAATACATTTTTATAAAGCCATGTGACAAAGTAATAATGGCATCTTAAAATTGAAAGATAACAAACAACTCGACCGCACCATTTAAGAATCATATATGCTTCTAACTATATGCTAATATGTATGTGTCGTAGTTCATATGCTAGATTACTTCATACTTTACAGCGCTTTATACTACTCTGAAGATAACAACAAGCAATGTACTAATCATTCTTCCTCTCTTGCAATCTTGTTTTGAGAATTTATACCATAGTTTTTATTGTTCATTTTTCTTTAATTTAAAATAAAACCAATATATTACATTCTTCAAAAAGGTTGAGTTTGCATGTAAAGCACCTCACTGTATAAATGATTGCTATCTGATGTAATGCCTATGTTAATTAGATAGACTTTGTCATTCTACAACATATACACACTTTAAAACAACATGTTGTACACAATCATTGAAGACAATCATATCTTCCAATTAAAAAATTAAAAAGTGACAACTATTTTTAGTGACCTAGTGTAGAATTTTCTGATGTTCAGAAAAGCTGTCATTCCAGTGTTTAAACTTTAACTGAATTCTCACTTGTCACATCCAGGGAAGCACATCCTGTTGTGCACTGCAGAAATGGTAAACTATGCCACTCACATCTTGTGTGGGATATGCAAACCTAAGGAACAATGAGATAAATATCAGTAGATATTAAATATATGCGGCCATTGACACTAAGTATTTTTAATGATTTCTTTCTTCACCTACTCAATAGCTTTGTTTATGATACTTGTACTTGTTAAATTAAAACTTCAAAAATTTTGAACTTAAAATAATGTTACAAGAGAAGTGGCTGTGAGGGTGTAGTGAAGGCTGGGAAGCATACAACATCATAAGCTAGATAAACAAGCAGAGGTCCTAAGAGTGAGGGTCAGAGAAACATCCAGAGGTCTGTGTGGTAAAAATGGCATGAGGAAGAGGTGTCAGAAGGGGACAGGAGCAGTCACCAACAGGAGTGTAGGATAAAGGCAGACTGCACTGATTCAGATGGTTCAGATCCTGGAGTATCCGGACACACCTAAGCCAGCATAAAAGTTGAAATTTCTGATTAACTATTTTCAGGCATAGCATACACTCAGAAGTATGCATGCAGACTCTAGAGTGGGTGTAACCTAGAGCCAATTTCTAAACATGCCTAGCTGTGCAGGTAGAGGAATAAAGCTTTTAGGAATAAGCAGATTCCCCAAGTACTACTTATTTGAGCCTTTTCATTAGGAAGAGCTTCTCAGGTTTATTTTAAATTATTTATTAATGGTACCATAGTCCAGTATTTATAGTTTTTATGTCATATAGTAAAGTTTGGGAATGTCTTGGGAAAATACATAGACAAAAGTGACTTATTTTATAAGAATAGTATCTTTCACATGATGGGCACTAACATACTATTGACTCATTCATTCATTCATCATTCATTCATTCTTTTTAATGCTACATTCATAGACATTATTTTTATCATTCATAGACATTATCAGGCATTATTTCCTACTCTGGGAATATTTTAGGGAATGAAATGTCAACATTTCCAGCACAAGCTCCTGTTCGTGGGGGCTAGGGAAGCCAACTCATGGGATTTCAGCTCCTGTCCCTCGAGGGTTTTGAGGAGGGAAAGTTTTTTGCCCTCCTCTAAGGGATTTTCCTTGCTTGCCACAATGGACTTTCATTGACTTCTTCTTCAGTGTGTAGTGACTTATAAAAATCAAGTCTTTTTCCTTTGCTCTGTCACAGAAGCTCTTGTAGTAGGAGTAAGGCAATCATCCCAGTTACAGCCATTTCAGCAAATAAACATGTGATGCATCCTATCAAGGAGAGAAGTCAAGCAGGCTGGAAGGTGGTGCGGAGAAGGATGGTGCCCCTGGAGTGTTAGTGCTACTTCATGCTATGGTGTTAGGGTGATCCAGGAGTGCGCTCAGGAAAGGCCAGAGCTGAGGTAAAGGGGGGACAATGTGACAGAGCAAGATGGGTTCAAATGGCAAGGCATCATAAACGCACAGACGCCGAGACCAGAACATTTGTCAGCATTTGAGTAGATACCCAGGTCCTGCTAGGCTGATCTGTGTGTGGGGGGGCAGGTAAGTGGTAGGAAACAGTCAGACAGGCTGTGTGCTGGATTACAGAGTGCCCTGCAAACTGTGGAGGAAACTTTGAGCTATATCTTACATGATGTGGGAAACTGTGGTACGTCTTCGGTGAAGGACCAACATGACTTGAGTGACACTTACCTCAGATTTACATCTGACTCACAGGTGGACAAAGGGAGCCGAGAGGCCTATTAGGAAGCTATCAGTGCATTGAAGAAATGCTATTAAATTCAAGCACACAACTCCTCCACTTCCCTGTGGTTTGAGAAGAAACATATTCTCCAGCCTATAGTGTTTCATATTGTTACAGTAACCATTTTTGTAATGAGAACGACTCACATGTGGATAGTACTACTCATAGTAGTATTGGAGGCTGCACGGTACAGAGGAAAGCATGGACATTTCGAGAGGTCCCTAACGTTTGTGACTAAATTAGAATTGGTGCCGGGAGTACTAACAGTGAAAGAATCGCACTGAAAGTCATACAGGCATGAGCTTGGGCCACGAATCTGACCCATACAGGCTGGGTCAAGTCACATTAAATCTCTGCATTTTAATTTTCTTTGGTGTAAAATGCACTTAAGTAAAATATCTGCTCTAGTGAGTTGATATTAAGGTTAAATTACGTGATTCATATAAATTGCTTACCACAGTGACTGGAATACAGTAAGTGCTCAAATTTTGCTATTATCCTCATTTCAATTCCAAAAGTCATCTGTAACATAACAGTCAGAGTTTTCGACAGTGTAAAAAATGATTAAAGATAAAACTGCACATTCAAGTTAAACATCTGCTTCAGTATCCATAGTCCCTCTGAGTCTGGCCTCACAAAGAAACCCTTTGCTTCTTACGTGGACTTTTACTTTTAGAACCCCTGGGTCTTTCTTTACATACCTCTGTTATCCAAATTCCCTCCACTACAAAATTACTTTTTCTAGATTACAAACGCCTGTACATTGCAAAGTAATTTGTCAGTGGACAACATAAATAAATGTAAGAAATCAAGTTTTATAATGTGCTTGCAAAGATCATTTTTCAGTTTTAATCAAACCAATAAATTTCAATATGTTATTCTTCATCCCCAGAGCACAAGTCTATGAACAGGACACCCACAACAAAGCAACACATATTTAGGACCTGCACATTTTCTTATCTTTGGATTTAGCAAGACACACACTATAATCCAATTAGAAAGTAAAACGGGCTTAATTACTTAGCTCAGATCAAAAGAACATAAGGCAGCAAAGAATCTAATTAAAATTAATAATATGTGCAGCTTTTCCTAATGCATAATCTAGAATATTTTATCTTAATTTAAAATCAGCTCTCAAATTCACAACAAAGTCCCACTGTTGTCACTGATTGTTATAAAATCTGATCATCTTTAGCAAATCCTTCCTGCATATTTGCTGCCTGGCTCTAAGTAATAGATTTAGCACTGTTAAACAAAGAGAGGTCAGAAAGTTCATGTTGCTACATGTTCATATTGAATTTCTTCAGCCCACTATCTCTTATTGTAGCCTGATTAATATTCTTTAGATGTTATTGAGTAGGGCAAATGATCTATAAAATGTGCACAGCCACCAGCCATGTTTATATTGAATGGAAGCAGAGCCTAAGTTAATCAAGGACTTTCATGGATGTTTCTAAACCTCGTTTGGAGTCCACTTACAAACCACTATTTGTTTTAATGTTTGTACTAAATTGATCCCTTAGTACGGTCTAAGGAATGTTTTCAAATAATTCTGTTGGCAATTTACAGAGGATAATATGCAATTTATTAATTTAATAATCTCCATCTGACGTGTAAACATGCATATGTGTATGTATAAAACACATGCGCACAACATAGGTATCATTAAAATCAAAGTAGTCCAACCTTTATCTTGCTTGGGGAGATCAGATAGAATAAAATCTTTTAGTTCCATGCAGAATTACATATTTCCATCAACTGTTAGAACTGCTTTTAAATCACTTTCCAGAAATGTAAATGAAAACATTTTAATATTAAACATATTTACTGAATATAATCCTGATCTTCATTTTACATTTAAAATAAAAGCATTTTGATTCCTAAATACCGTGAATTGGGTCCACAGTCAAAGCATATGAGAACTCAATGCTATTATAAAACTGCTTTGGAACACCAAGTACAGTTTAGAAAGAAGGGCTACTGTCAATTATAGCTATCAATTTATAAACCAAGTGATACAAACTCCAGGTTAAAAGCCCAGTGGAGGGTTTATGTCAGAGCCAAAGTGGGAATATTCTTAACAAGAGTTGTAGTGTTTGGGAAGTTTGCAGGCTTTGAGGCAGCTAGAGGTCTCTTCCCTCATGGAATGCATATCCTGACCTTCATTTAGAAATCCTGCAGTTATGCTCTCAGGGTTTTGCCTACATTCATCTTAAAGGTAAAGATATGAAATACCAGCTTCTCACCCTACAAAATCCATTTTAAAGAGGATAGATTGGCAACTCATCCCAGAGAAGAGCAAAAGTAAATTATAGAATTTGTTGATGAATTGTTTTGCATAAAGATATTTTAAGTGTAAATCTTATTAAGTCTAGTTAAGAAAACTAAACTTGCTTGGATTGATTGGCTAATACGTCAAAGTGATCCATGTATGCTTTTATACAGCAGTTAATGCTTTTTAGGGAAAATTCATGAAGTCTCTTTTGTGATTCTTAAACTTCAGCCATCCTCGGCTGTTGCACCTGGTTTATACAAGGCCCTCAGAGTGCAGAATCAAACACTTTTACTGTTAGAGGGTCAAGGTACGACTGTTGTCTTGCCCTTGAGGGGCTGGGGATATAGCTCAGTGGAATAAGCGCTTGCCTAGCAAGCGCAGGGTCCTGAGTTCAATCCCCAGTACCGCAAAAAAAAAAAAAAAAAAAAAAACACTTGTCTTGCCCTTGAAATGTTTCTTTTGATGCTAAAGTAATTGATTTCTGTAAATGCAAGCATAAGTAGCTCCATGTCACAATAACAGGAAATATTTTTAGTGTCTGTTAAATTAGACAGTTTCTTGCGCATTTCATATTAAATCAGTCAAGTGAAACACCTTAATATAATTGATTTAAAACTGAATTATAAAATTGTACTGATTTTGAGATGGAGGTAGTGGATAGGAAAGATATATGGAGAGAGAGAGAGGGGGGGGAGAAAGAGAGAGAGGAATAGACTGAATATAAGAAAACAGATTTAATAGAATACTCTGATTACATCCTTCAAATACGAAAAAAAAATACAAGGCTGAGGGTCATTAAGGAAATTATGTAATTCTATGAGATTAGATGTTGTTAGAATTCAAATACCAAGTGAGGAGAATGTCATTGTCATCCTGACACTTTGCAACAGAAATGTATTAGACTGCGATGCAGAGTACACAACACACACATGCGTTATCAGGGCGATGAACATTTATTATGCTATTTTAAGGGTACTCTGACAACTCTATTTTGAAAAATGCATTACACTGCATGTACTTAATTATGAAGAATGGAGAAACAAAATCTTAGAACACAAAACACATAATGTTTCTTTCTGATTGGATTATCCTGTCTGAATGTCAGAATCGTTTTAGATTAATGAGATAGCATGGTAACCTTCAGCTTCCTGACTGGCTCAGCATGGCCTTTAGCAATATTATCTTTGATAATTAATTGGAAACATTATCATCATTCATATTTCACCTCATAAGATAATTTAAGAGGTCAGTTATATATCTTACATAAACATTGTACAAGGTGTGATTGAAAAATATTGTGTGTATTTAAATTAAAAGTTCATTATAGTAAGACACAGTGCCATTAATCCCTCCCAGAATAGCCTTCCTCACTTACCCACTGTTCTTGCCATTTTCTGAAGTGGTCCTGAAGTCCTCTGGTGAATGTCTTTAGTTGTGCGGTCCTGCCTTCCCCGATGACCTGAATTAATTCATGGTCATTTTGATGTTGAAGACGTACCAGGCATCACACTGTGCCAGCTCAAGCGAAAAAGGTGAAGGAACACACACTCTAATGTTTCAGTGAGCCTGACTTTCTGTTGGATGACAAGCAGCAGAAGCACATATCATATATTTTTGGGGGCATAGGTCCCACTTCTTGATTTTACTTCATTTTATTAATATTATTATTGTATTAATATGTGTTTTCAATACCGGTGACTTGGAGCGTGGGTACATGTCCATAGTACCGCTTAACCCACTGACATTCAAAGCCTGAGAAGGCACTCACAGAAAGAAAACTTCCAGACCTGCTTCAGAAAGTGATGAGAGTGACAAGTATCTTAGAAATAAAAAGAGTATTTTAACAGGGCTTAACGGAGATGCATTTTTTAATGCAATAAACATTTTTAAAATCAAACACTTGCTATAGTTTTCAAACACCCCTTGCATACCCAGAACCTCTAAACATGTTAACACAAAATAATTTTACCCATTTTCTATAATGATTCTACATAACAGCTTAGGATATTTGCTACAGTGTAGATATCTGGGGAATAATACACTTAATTTAATTCAAACAAGCAGAGCTTTTGAATAATGATTTTTTAAGGCTTCATGTCAATCATCACGGAAGAAACAAGAAAAGTGTTCACACAGCTGCTCTTCTCAGGAAGCTTATGATGTAGCCTAGGACACGAATGCAAGAGAGACAGGGGCGCTTCGTGCGGAAAGAGAAATGATTGACTCATGTTTTGTAACTAGGGCCAGATCAGGTAAGTATCGCATTAGGCAGCTTGCCCATTGCTGCATACACACGTGACACCTACAGTTTCAAAGAGGAGACGTTTAATTTGCCTCACATTTTAAAAGATTCAGAACAACATGCCACGACAGAAAGGCATGGTCTACCAAATGGGGCAGCTGGAAATTAGAGCAGGAAACAAGCTCAGACAGAGATTGAGGGATCCAGACGTAGACCCCAGAGTCAATCAAGCAGTCACTCTGCTGTCACCGTCATCATGGAGACAGAAATACTTAGAATTACTGTGAGAATTCTGATAAACTCAGAGGACACGTACAAATCTGCTAAAATATATTTAGCAGTTTTCAGTTGATGGTGGGACAGGAAAATGCAGTATAAATTTAGGAAAAAGAATCTACTTTCTAGGTTAGTTGGAATCAACTTTATGAAGTGATGAGGTGAGGCAGGGCTGGGTAAGTAACAGAAGAATTAAGGATGATTTTTATTGCCTTTGTAACAAACTCGACTGTATCCTAAAGACCTGGTGCTCCATAAGTGGTCCAGTGTTAGGAAGTAGGTTCTGGAGCCAGAGAGTCAGTGCTCACATCCCAGCTCCTAACACCTAGGTAGGCGTACAAAATGTAAACCCTCTGACTCGCTTGTCTCCAGGCACAGTAGCCTTCTGCCAAGCCCTGGTGAGCGTCCTCGACCAACAGGGTCTTTGCACCCAGTGTCTCCACTGCGTGAGATGCAATCTCCATCTCTGCTTTCCCAGTTTAGCCCCTCCTCCTCCTGATTTCATCTCAAACATCGCTTTATCAAAGAATCACTCCTCCTCTAGACCAAGCCAAGCTCTTCATTTCTGGTACCTTATATTCATTTTTGCTACTAACATTTATAAATATGCCTTCACTTTTGTGATTATTTGCTTAATGTTTGTCTTTTCCATCAGTCAGCAAAATTGATGAGATAATAAATACATGCTTTTGCTCGCTCCAAACGCCTGACACAACGAGTGAAAGTTTTTGAGCCCTCTTTAATTATTAAATGTGCTGGTAAACTAGACTTATTTTGAAAGATTTTCTGAAACAAGAAATAAAATGTGATATTTATAGAATATATTGTAAAGTAAATGCACTACCCAGATGATAAAACCATTTGTAAAAATCAATGGGAAAGAATTTTTTTAGTTATAGCCTCTGTGTTAGTGAAGTGAAGCTAACTCTTGTAACATAGACCAAAAATATACATTAGCTGGAACTGTACAGCTCACTGTATGCCTTCCATGTATGACATTCGTTCTCTGGCATTTATTTACATGACTCAGTCTGCAAAAGGAAAGAACACTAAAGATGCATGGTTTGAAGATTTTGGAGATCAGGGTTAAGAGTGACATCAAATATTTCCTCTCAGAATGAGCTAGAATCCTGTCACATTCCTACAACTGATCAAAAGAGACTGGATGAACGTAGACCAGCAATGAGCTCAAAAGGAAGGGGAACCAGCAGCCTCTGACATAACAGTCATACAATACCTTAGAATAATATGGTTTAGAAATCCAATGGAATATTTTTTCAAAAAACCAGGAAAATATTGATGTTATGTAATGACTAAAGCACATGCACATCAGTATTAAAATTAGCACAATAAAGTCAAAACAAATATTTCTAAATCTGAAATGTAGCAGGAAAATGTTTCCAGATGATGACTGCTGTATTCTGAAACAAATCATTCCTTGCAGATCAGCAGTAAGGGCAAGTGTGTCTCTTCTGAAAGTCTAACATGAGTAGATACACCTGATGTTCTACAAGTTCTACTTGCTGTTCACCAGTTACATAAGGAAAATGATATGGGAAGGATGAATTAAAGATATACTTTCAAAAGCAGCTGGAGGGAACAAGAAAACTTAAAATCATTAGACTCCCCAAACCATAATTACAGATAGGGTTTTCAAGCAGAGAATTTCCACATTTTATTGCATAAGATCTTTAAAACTCTGTTATAAAATAAATGGAATAAGGAAGGAAAATATCATGTAGTCATTCTTTCACCTCGACTATTCCTTTATGTTATAGAATTGTCTTAAATATTATTAAAGTATATAAAATGTTCTATTAAATTTTACTGCTTTTATATATCTTTCTCTCTCTATAAGTCATGGCTATCTTAAGCTAGAGATTGCATTTTAATACTCTGATAGAGGGGTCATAAACTGTTTCTATCAATTCTGTCTTCCCACTATATTCAGGGAGCAAAAAGTTCCATAAAAGAGACTGAGTACAGTTAACCCTGAATAATAAAACCAGATGCAGGGAGATCATATCAGTCACGGCCCATGAGAAATGGTAACACATTCGGAAGAAGTAATTGAAAAGAATTTACCTATTTACTAAAGTGTGGGTGGCTAAAGATACCAGAGTGGGACTAGAAATGCCAGGAAGAGAAATAATGCAGAGTAGTCTTCATGATCTGGGAAGAAATGATGTGAAGAAAGGAACTTTCCAAGAGGAGGATTGTGACCTCTGGCTACACTCTGCCTTCTAAAGACTGAGTTATAAATACCTCAATTTCTCTATAATCTCCATGTTGGCTTCCTGCCAATGGAAAAGTTCCAACTAAAATCCAGATGGCCAAATAGCCTGATGATGAAGCTCAGAGAGTTAAGCCTCTTAGGGAAAAGCACAAGGTGGCAACCTACGGAAAATATACCCAACAGGACAAGAATGGTTAGGGAAAGCAGCAAGACCGTTTGTGGGAGAGGTGAAAGTAATTACCGTGATGAATCAATGCCTCTCTGAACGCAGTCTTGAGATCTGTTTTGTTCAATAAGAATTGAACAATTGTTTTAAGTTCAGTTTGAGCTGGGCGTGGTGGCGCAAGCGTATAATCCCAGCACTGGAAGGACTGAGGCAGGAGGAGTGCTGCAGTTGGGGGCCAGCCTGAACTGCATAATGGGCCTCTGTCTCAAAAAAGACAAGAAAAGAAAAAATCAATTTGAAGTTTCCAAAGTCTTCATACGATCTCCTCATCAAAAATAAAGTTTTGAAGCATATTTTTGAGCTGTAGCTTGACCAGGATGAAATGCAGCAGCACACGACTTGCCAAGATTGACTGCCAAGAGCTCCAATGGAACATGAGTCTGTGCTCTGTGCTCACTGAGACAAGAGGGAAGAGAGAAAAGGGAAAAGAGGAGAGAAGTCAGAAGCAGAGGCCTAGAAGAGAGATGGTATCCAAGTTTTGCGAAAAGGTATTGGGATAATGGTCAAGCCATCCATACTGATGACCGAGTCCAGAATTTATAGTCTTGCAGGATTGTTGCTTGAGTCTTAACTGGCATCAGCTGCCCCTAACTCAGGATTACACACCAGCACGGGTCCAGAGGAGAAAGCTGGTGATGGATCAAGCAAAGATGAGAGGAGATGTTGGCAGGCAAGCAGAGCTCCAAGGAATCTGGCAATACAGAGAGATGAAGAAGTTCTGTGAAACTGGTGACTGAGCATTGGATAGGTCCATCACAGTAGCTTGATTAATACCATGCAGATGGTAGGTAGAGGAACAGAAATGCAATTCCAAATCTTTTGGTCTCAAGTGAAAATACTTTCTGTTATAACACATGGCCTACAGCAAAGAAGAAATAAAGATATCATCCTTATAATACATGTATCTTTAACAAATTTGGATGCTCTTCCTAGCAATACTATCTGTTTCAACCAAAGCAACAAAATAGTGGTTCTCTTCCACTGTACAGCTAAGACTAGGTTCACCATATATCACAACATGTTCAGTTGATGAGTGAAACACTATGTTAATAGACATTTGGACTATAAACAAATCTAAGATTAAATTTCTAAACCAGATATTCTAATGTTTTAAATAAATAAATATGTACTCTAGAGCATGGTTTTACTACTACATCTGCAATTATTTTTCCCTGAGTCACAAGTCAAAACTTAGTTTATTGAACTTGCTACTCAAAATATATTTGTACAATTACAGAATTATATAGGGTACATTGATTGTTACTCACTGCTGTAGCGGAATACAAAAAAAAAACCTAAATGTTAAAACAAAATGTTTTGGTTAAAATATTAGCTCTACTGTAGTATTAAATAAAACTGTAAAATTTTCAGTTTATTTGAACCTTAGTTTCCACTTCTGGATAAGAGAATACTGTTACCTGTTTCACTTGGTTGCAGCCTGTAAAGTCTAGTAAGGTATTCTGAGGTGTAGAGAATGTATAGGAAGATAAACTGATTTCTAAATATGCTACTTGTGGGCTGGGGATATAGCTCAGTGTAATAAGTGCCTGCCTAGCAAGCACAAGGTCCTGAGTTCAATCCCCAGTACCGCCAAAAAAAAAAAAAAAAAAAATGCTATTTGTCCATCACTCCACAGAGAATATAATGATATTCTGATCCATTTTTAAAACACTGTATATCTCAGAAATTTGTTCGGTAGGTATGATGGTGTCACTGCAAAAACTTGAATGTTTTAAACTTTTTATTAATGTAACTATTTAAACTGAAGTATGATGCTCTGTAAAAGGCTGGAGAAGCCATGAGCCTCTTTCCTGTCCTATCATTATGTGGGTCTAATTGATCACAGAAAATATGCCCGGGAGCAGCGAATTCCAGTAAGCTGCTCCCATGTCCCTGTTCACCATAATCTCAAAGGTCCCACAGTTCAGGTTGGAAAGAAAGGAGAAAACGAGGGGGGGGGGGAAGGAAAGAAGAAGGGTAGGATCCACACTAAAACCCAAGTGAAATCAATGGAATTACCAGTGTGCATTTTCTTCTTTATAATTATAGCGGTGGAATTTATTTGCCACTAAGTTAAACATATTTACATCAGTTCTTTTTAGAGCAACTTAGTAATTTATAATCACAATTGGAGTTTCTGCATTTAATCTTTAAACAAAAGCTCTATTGACCCTGTATCCTAGAAGTTTTTGTGTTGCCAACAAGGACTTGTGGCCCCAGGTGAGTGAATAACCTTTCCCAGACAAGAAGTTATGTCTAAGTGGTACCAGGTAACATCATGGTATAATGCAATTGCACCAGGTCGTCTCAAGAAAGAGATTTTGCTGTTTTTTGTGGCTGAATAAAACAAGCAAAGAAATGTAAATACTGCATGTTCACATGCATTTACAGACTAGGAGAAATCTAATCTACAAGTTGAGAGTAGAACTCTGGTTACCAGATGCAAATAGAACATGGGAAAGGGAACCATGGGGAAAAGTTGACCACTTAGCACTAAGTTGTAGCTAGCATTAGACAGAAATAAGAGCTTCTGTTGTGTGACTGTAGAATGGGGAACCCACAGGTGACACTATGTGTTATCACAGGATCACAAAATCCTAAAAGAGAAAAGTTTGGAAGCCTTCACCATAAAGAAATGATAAATGTTTGAGGACATGTATGTGTTTCACCTCAGTTGAAGATTGCACAGTATATGCATGTATCAAAACATTATCTTCCACTCAGTTAATATGTGTGGATCTTATTCATCAATTAAGATAATAAATTTAAATTAAAAACAGAAATGAAGGGAAGGGTGCCAGCATTTAAAATGTGTCTTCCAACTTACTCCAATTCCTATGTTCCAGTTCCTCATTGTGATCTTGAATTATTTGACACTATGTAAGAGTGCATCATGGTAGGTGAGAATGGGAATAAGTCACTAACTTTTGCAGAATATAGGGCCCAACAGCATCAGTGGACCCTGTCTACAGGTGTACAAAGTGCACGGAGTCAGTCAGGTTGTGTACATCCACAACCCAGCTGTCCTATGGTTTGGATAAGTGTCCACCAAAGGTTTAAGTGGTAGGGCTTGGTTCCCATCCCATGACACTATTGAGAGATGTTGGAATCTTGAAAAAGTGAGGCCTAGTTCAAAGAGCTTAGGTCACTGAAGGTGTGCCCTAGGAGGGGGTGTGGGAGTTCAGCTTCAACTTTCCTTTTCTTTGCCGTCCAGTCACCATAAGCTGAGCGACTCCCATGTCCTTTCTTCCGTGATATGCTGCTTCAGCACAGGTTTAAAGGTAACAGGGCCAAGCAACCATGGACTGATGTCTCCACTATAATGTGACAATCCTTCCTTGTAAATTGATCATCACAACTATCTTCTCACAGAATAGAAAACTTACAGCAGCTTTATAAGACTCAAGTTACTACCCAAATTTCATATTACTTTTTTCTAAAAATTTAAATAACAATAGTACTTCAGTCAAAAATTTTAGGCAAATTAAATTAGTTAATACAACTGTCTGGGAATTAGTAAAAAAGAAAACCTTCTATTAAAATACCTCCTGGCAATAAGAGTCTGGTATTATTGTTATTGCCAGCTGACTTTACCATACATAGCTACAAAATCGAAACTTCAGATGCAAAGTTTAAATTGTAGTTATTCTTCAAAACCTTGCATGAGGTAAAATGTTTAGGTGCAGATTTAGTTGTGAAGAGCAGCATTTTATACTGATTAATGACCTGTGTTCGCAATAGAAATTTAAGATTATACAAAACATTTCACTGATTATTACTTTTTTCCATTTTCTTTTTCTATTTTAAAGAGAATAAAAAATAACAAAATAACAACAACATAGACAAAAACAAAACAAAATAAAAACATAAAAATGATACAGGGTTTCCAAACAAAGTGATAGTATTTAACAGAGGTTCTTATATCACATACTGTTATCTTCAACTAAGTTGCTCACATTACCCAGTGTAGCAATATAAGATCGATCAAACCATTAAAGAAAATAAAACTAAACAAGCTGGTAGGAATTCACCAGTGATTATTATATTGCATACTGTTGTCGTCAAATTAGCTGCTCAGATTGCCAGATATAAGCACGCAAAATTGGTCAAAAAATGTAAGCACTAACTATTCCTTCCAATAAACTTTTAGACACCAGCAGTAGAATTACCCCTCTGTCATCTCTCCCTATTTTTTTTTTTTTTTGCGGTACTGGGGATCAAACTCTATCTATCTATATTCCCTTTCTTCTTTCCTTTCTCTCCTGTCCCTCATCCTAGTTGTTCCCTCCCTTTGAACAGTCTCTTTCCCTTTCACAATATCTATTGCACCTTTTGGGTTTTATTTACTCTTTCAGGTTCTTACACTAGGGAGACAATAGGATGTTTACACATGTGGGTCTCATTTAGGAGTATGGTCTCTAGTTGCATCCGTTTACCTATAAAAGCCTTGAGTTTATCTCTTTTTATAGCTGAGTAATACTCCAGTGTTTAAAAATACCACATCTTTTTCATCCATTGCTCGGTTTTATACTTTTACTGTTCTTTTCTGAAACCTGCAAGTAAGTAATGATTGACAGTGCTTAATAAGATTTCATTGAAATGAAGTTGAAATGACAGAAATAAAATCACAAAACAGAAGTGATTCTTTAGCTAAAAAGACCAAAAATCACATGAACATATACCTTCCAAAATGTCTAAAAGCTAATCTTCCCTTTCCCAAGAAGAGATGAAATGCTTTGCAAGGAAAAAGCACATTGACTTTTACTGCTGGAATGTTAAGTTTATGAGTCAAATGGAGTCACCAAGCACAAATAAATTGTAGCATAACTGTGTTAAAAATAGCATTATGCTGTGTACCTTTTCCTTAGAGCAGCCCAAGGCCAGATTGTCTTTGCAATCTTTTTAATACATCTGTGAAACAGAGAAACAGATATAAAGTAAAACCTCAAATTATGCTTGTGTCAAATAGCCAAGATGAAGAGATTATTATATTAATTTAGACTATTTTAAATCTGCACCAGGCCTTCAGCTACACCCTGGTGTTAGTAGTCTCCGTTTTCTTACACTCTCTGACAGCAGGAAAATAATACCCTTCTCCTTTTTCCTTACTCTTAAAAGTCAGGGTCTGGAGCAGGGGTAGACAGTCACTGCACAGACAGAAGTGCAGTGTTACATTGATCCACGTCCAGAGCCTCTCTCCTTCAAAGCCTCCCTAAAGCAAAGCTAAATCCCATTAATTTCTTCAGACAGCACAGGGCATCAAGCATGTTTCCTGTAATGAATTTACAACAAATGATTCATCAGACAGAATAACTTTATGGAGTATACTTTATTGTATTGTGTATTTTATTTTTAATTTCCATTAGTCTAAAAAAGCAGAGATTCTGTTTACAGAGGCCCACATGAAAAAGAATATTAGGGTTAAAGAAAACTTTGGAGACCTCCTTATCCAACACCTGATTTTATAGATGGATGCTGGACAGCTGAGATTACCTGCCCTGTGTCACACCCGTACAACTTTCCTTCCCATCTACCTTCCCTCATCGCCACAGGCCCTGGGGCTGTGCTCTCCTCAGCCTTCTCAGGGCATCTAAGACAATTTGCTTCTCTATGCAGCAGGCAATTTCCATCATTCTTTATTTTTTCCTCATTTTTTGGCTTGTTCCTGTTATCTTTTTCAGTAGCCTTTCGATCCACTCAAACCATGACCTAACAAATACAGTATTTGGAAACTCACAAGAAAATTGGAATTCTTCAGCAACCTTAATTAATTAATTTTTACTTTTATCCTCTGATCCTCTTCCTGCAGGACTGTGGGAAAAGAATCATTTACCTCTTGGGATTTTCTGTAAGTTTTGCTTTATTTTGTTCTAATTTATAAGACAGGTGCTGTGAATTCATATTGAAGGACTCCCAGCTTTTGATGTCTGCATGGGCAAAACCATCAAGGTAATCAGTAGATTTTCTCACCCTCACCCGAGAAGAAAGCATAAACTGTTGCAGAAATGGAAACACTCAGGGTTTATTTAAGGCCACAGAAATTTTACCAATGAATTAAGAGATTAAAGAGTAGAACGAGTAAATCCAGTATAGCACAAGGACACAATGTTCACTTCCTTTTATTCTAAGATCATGCTACCCTTCCTTTTTCAGTAATATTTATGCAGGATACTGTCAGGAGTCCTGTAACATACTTTTGCTGCTAACATTGAGAATTTTTTAGTTCATTGGTTGTTTGTGTTGCTGGTGGTGTAAAGAAATCTCTTAACCTCTTCACAACCTGTAACCTGTTGAGTGGCCCCACCTGCAAAGCCGTGCACTAGCGATGCAGTGCACATTTGTGGGTGCAGAATTTGTTCCACATGTGTCTACCCTGAGTATCTGGAGAGATTCTTTCCAGGTACTCTGAAGTATCAGGATAGCCAACTCTTTATTCCCACATGAAAGTATGAATTCTTGGCCTAGAACTCTCCATGATCCCTCTATTTAAACAGTGTCCATATTTTCATAGGTAAACTAATTGTTCAGCATTTCCTAGTGATATCCTTATGGTCGGTTCCACTACAGTTCATTCAGATACACACACACATACTAGATATATACAAATATCCATCTTAGAAGTATTCTTGACATTGTTTCTGATTTGACATTCTTTCATTAATATCTTGTATATTTTCTCCTATTATTAATAGCAACAAAAATCTTTATTTCCCAAAGTTACTGAACTTTAACTTGTTAATTTTGCAAAAGGGATTTAGTTAAATATCAGGGAACATACATCAGTTCAGCCTAACATTGCTTATAACTGATACTAGTTAGGCTCAGACTGCTATTTTAAATAACACAGTATGGAAAGGTAAATAATATTTTAATTGATGCTTGCCAGAACGTGTAAGTAGATGTTCCTTATCATTTGGCTCATACAATTTTTAAAATTTATGATGTATCTCAAATTTAATGTAAGTAAAGCATTTTGCCAGCTTAATAGTAGTACCTCTTCAGTAATAGATAGATACATCCATTTATATAAGAAGTATATTTATGTTTCTTTCCTTAGACAAAAGGATGACATACAATTGGGACTAGTTCTCAGGTTATCTGGACTTTTCCTAGTGTCTAGAGAATAAAAGAATTTTGTTTCAGGGCTGCTTGTGTTTGGTTGTTTTCCAATAAAATGAGGACCTTGAAACAAGGATTGGAAGGGAAATAATCAGAAATGTGACCCACAGTAGCCCTGAGAGGGAACAAACAGTGGTCAGGGAAGGAAAAGGGGTTGGTGGAGCATGCTCTAATGAGGACGTTATTACCTCGGGATCTTGGATTCAAGCCCACTAGGGAATTCTGAACAATAACAGAGAGGACACAGAAGTTGAGGGCTGCTCCAGGGACATTAACTCCTCCTCGCTGCAAGCTTACCTCCTCCTGCAGCCAGCAGGAAGCTCCCAAGTGGGGAGACTAGATGCTGGCAGTAAGACACAGCTGCCATGTGTGTGAGCAGTCAGTGCCGGGGGGAGGGGGACGGACACCGAGAGCCCCTGCTCTGTTACACAAATTTAGAACCTACCTAAAGGCAAGCTACTACAGAGAGAAACAGACTCAGGCAAAAGTAGAAAAAATGATACAGGAAGAAACTGAGGTTAATATTATTTGGGTCCCTAGCCTTGCTGTGTTTAAACACCAGTCTGCAGTATCCTAGTCACATTATGCAACCCACCCCTTGTTTCTTTCTTTCTCTTGTCTAAGATAAAAGGCTTATTACATCAAGAGAAATTATACAATTATACAATAGGAGATGGACAATGAACAAGGCTGGGACGAACAGTCCTCTGATGAGTCTTTGTGGAACTGCATATGAAGGAGAGGTTCACAAGGTGAGCAGCAAGCAGATTTTCCATTTCTCACACTACACTTCTGCAGCAAGGGTTCCACTTTCGTTTACGCCATAGGAAGAGTAGGTCCAGCTAATTTCTCCAACCCTAAGATTTTCTACAATTGCTGGATGAAGGCGAAATCTGAAACAAGGGAATATGTGTAAAACAAGTGAGTTAGTCTAGGTGAGGGACAACCTTCATTATCCAACCCATGATTTAAAACAAAAATAATACTTGCCAAGACTACTATAAATAATATTTTGTAAGATAGTTAAATGATCCTAGAAACCGGCAGCCTGAAGCTCTCTGTTAGGTTGTCCTGTTTCCAAGTGAGTATAGAAAACTACATTTGCAGAGGAGGAGCAAGACCCACAGTAGCTCACTCTGTAACCATGAAAAGAGCAGACGGAAACAAGCACCTTAGATAACCAAAACATACAGCAACAGCAACTAGTTAGGCCCTCTTCTTGCTGATTTCAGTGATCATTATTTCTTTACCCCTGAAATCTATACCCCTACTATAATTTCAGCTCTAAGTAAAATATAACCAAGACACTCAGTGACCGAACTACCTTCACTTCCTGCTATCACCTAATCCAAGCCTGACTCCCACTTCCCTAAACTCGCCTTTGATCACCCGAACACACACAGATATTGAACGATATGTACTCCAGCCTCCCCAGGCTCTGCCCAGTTGGACACCTTAGGGTTCCTCCGGCACATGTCCTCCTGAGGTAAGCTCAGTAACCCTAACCCGAGGTCACTACAGATGTGTTTCTGGGGACTGTAGCTGGTAGATGTCAACGATGAGAACATGGCAAAAAAGATTTCCAGCTGGGAACAGTGGCACATGTGGATAATTACACCTACCATGCAGGCTGAGAGAGTGGAACTACATGTTCATGAACAGCCGGAGAAAATTAGAACTGTTTTCTTTTTTCCCTACCTTTAAATTTTTTTTTTAATTTTAAAGAAAATAGGACAAAAATAAGAAGAACAAAAGCAAAATACAAACTACACAAAGCAAGGACATTAAAACGATACAGTTTCAAACCAAATGATAGGGATTAACAGTGGTCGTTATATTACAATTCCTACCATCCTGCCTAGTGCCACTATGTATTGTCTCTAATGTTCAAGTTATTATTTTCTTATTCTCTTTAATGATTTGATCAGTCTTCTATTCTTACATCTGGTAATCTGAGCAACTTCCTTGAAGATAACAACAGGAGAGCTGTTTTTAAAAATAAATCATAAAATCCCGGGGGATGTAGGTCAGTGAGTATAGCATGTATGAGACCATGAGTTCAATCCCTAGTACTGCAAAAGAAAGAATACCATAAAATAAAATAAAATAAAATAATTGTTCAGAATATACACTACGGATTCTTAATTGTTAAAATATATTTGGATTGGTAGGAGAGGCTACATGTGACTTCAATTTAAATTTTATGTGCAGTAAGAGAAATCAGAACTGTAGATCCACTTGACTAATTTTCTCTGATGATTAGTACTAATACTAGTGTAAATTTTGTCATAAGGAATTATTTTCTTATTTTTGTTACATATTTGAACATTGATTTTTTTTCTTTTTTTTGAAGCAGGATCTTGTAGTCCAGCCTGGCCTTGAACTCACTATTTAGCTCAGGCTGCCCTTGAACTTGGGGCAATCCTTGTAATCAGCCTTCTGAGTGCTGGAGTCCATACCATGCCTGACTTTGAACACTGATACTTTATAATCAAGGAGATATTTCTTAGTATCACCAGCATAACATAAACAACAGAGGATTTTTCTGCTTGACTTCCCCCTTCCCTGAATGCCACACTCTAACAACTTCCCTGAACACCATGCTTTATTAATTTTGTTTTACTTTAATCCTTGCAGCCAACAAGAGTCAGTGAATGCATATCAAATGACTCTTGTGTGTCTGTAACTATACTATAATCTGCAGGGAATTCCATGATGAGCAAAGAGAACTTCATGGTTTGAACGAGATTATATGTTAATAGGAGTGATGCAAGGAGCTAAAATGAATGTGAGTAATTTTATATATATTCAGTGAAATTTTAAACCTTAGCGACTCTGGTTTTCACAGAGCACACGAGCATTAGTACTTGGTAAAATAATTATATAATTTTAGCTTTCACATTTTCCTCTTAAATGTCATTTTCATGAAATGAATAACACAATTATACATAATGAAAGGAGATAATTATTAAGCGCTGTCAGGTGTTTTATATTCTGTGTGCCAAGCTCCCAGATTGTTTCTAAAGAGAACAAAGAGAGAAAAATCAGTGTTTTGACCATTATCCACAATTCCAGAGTATAATCATAGAAGATTGTAGGGTATTTTATAATAAATTTCATCAGAAGATACTGTTTGCAAAACTCTACTTGAATATTTTCCCTTGCAGCCTTACACCATGCTTCAAAAAAGAGATGGTGCTTTTGGCTTTTTCAGAGGGAAATGAAAAAAATCCATTAGTTTTCTCAATGTATAAGCTTGTGGAAAGGACTCTGAATTCTAAAGTCCTCCCAACATTTCAGGAAATGTTAATTTCATCTAGGAAATGTAAATTTCATCTAGGAAATTCACATTCCTCGGAACAAGGTTTGTTCCAGTTTAGGCCTGGGAAGCAGCGGTGCCCAATCAAAGATGGAAATTTGCACAGCTGTCCGTGCACGCATGGTGATTTCTGTGAAATGAGTAAACAAAATACAAATAAATGCATACTATTCTTGGTGCAGAAATATACTTCAAATAACCCCCTTGGCAAAATTTTTAGTAACTGTACAATTATAGTTCCAAGCTATTACTTGCGAAATTTTCCTTTAATCACCTTTTAATAGAATTGGCATTATTGTCTAATACAACTAGGCATAACTACTTACATGTATTTGTCAAATGTTTAGTAGGGGATCTGGACCATTACAGACATATTTCTCTCGAAGGAAGTAATTTTCAGTTTCTTCCAAGATGACAGTGTAGTTATTAGACTCTCTCTCTAAGATGCCTACAAGCAAATTTAATTAGTCAGTTAAATGAAACTGTCAGGAATTTAAGAAACATTTTTGTAGTAAATTATAGCCCTAGGTATTTCTTAATTTGCTTTGTATAACTTCAACTGGAAAGTATGTTTATAATATTCTATTTGTTCAGCATGGATGAAGGTCACTTCACATTTACTTTCATCTTCAAATTGCCTGGTCATTTCACAGCTGTTTGAATTTTAATAAGGAGCCAGTTTGGAGGATTCAAAGAGAGAAAAAGAAGAAAAATAATAACATTTGGCATTTAGAAGGTTTATATTAATTCTGATCTTGGAAACTATGGAATGAGCTGATGTTTTCGTTTCAAGTCATAAGTTATGGAAATTAATTCTACAGACAAAATTAATAGGTGTAAAATTATGGTAATTATGGTCATGGTAACCAGATGTCTTCACACATTGAAACTCACTTCCTGTACCATGGCTCACAATGATATCACAATATCATAACCTTTGACCAAATAAACATTTTTATGTAGCGCATTTAGTGTTTTTCTGAATTATTCAGGATGTCACTCTCAAGGACTAATATTCCTCCTCCACAAAAGGAAAGACCGAAGAGGAAAGAAAGAAACGAACAGCTGGGAGTCCTGTAGGCAGCACCCAGTCATACAGACTTCTTCATTAACACGCCTTTCTAACACTGCTTTTGTTCTTTCCTTTTTATTTATTTTTATTTTAAAGACAAAAGAATGGAGGTATATCAATAACCAAACAGACATAAACCAGAATAACACAAAAACAATAAAGGAAAATACAAAATTATAGAGATGATAGTAAAGAGCTAACAATGGTTGCTGTATTACATAATGTTATCTTCACATTTGTTACTCAGTTATACAGATAAAGGCAAGTATGATTAACCAAACAATTTTCTTCACCCTTATCTCTATTGTTCTCCCACCCAATCAGTCATCTTCCCTCTGATAATAAATGCACTTTTTGGTTTCATTCATTCCCTTGGGATCTCACATTAGGAGGACACATGGCAGCTTCAAATTATGCTGCAACACACAGGGTGCACACAAATTACCATGGCATTAGGTGGAAAATCACCCACCCTCAATGACAGTACATAGGCAATGATTCAGGCACACTCTGATCAGCAGCCCGCTGACAAACCCTGTGGCCCTCAGGGGTCTGGCTGTGTCCACGGGTCACCCTTGCCCACTGCCAGGCTCCACCCCACTGCTGTGCACCCGGGGATCTGGTCCAGGTCCCCAGGATTTTCATGTAGCCTGCAGGGAACCCCCTTCCCCCACAGGCTGTTGAGCTCCCTGTCAGGGCCCCTGGAGTCCCCTTGTAGGCCACTGTTGTCTTCCTGCAGGCTGCCTATGACTCTTTGGAGGCCATCCCTGCCCAGCTAGAGGACCACACCTTATTTCTAGGTCTTCGCCTCCTCCCAACTCTCCATCTCCTGTGCTGCCGCTCCCCTCCCCTTACACAACTAGTCATTGGGCGCACTTATGATGCTAGTAGGCACAGGTGGTGTGAGGTCTCCCCACCCGTGCTCACTGAGGTAGTCCAGTGTATGTACTAAATTTAGTTATTAGTTCTAGGAGACAATAGGAGGAATTCCACAGGTCTTCTGTGTAGAGTGTGTTGTCATCTCTTGGTCTCCAGGACTGCTGCTTTTCATACAGTTTGTTGCTATGGGCTCATACAAGGTTCATATATGCAAGCGGTATGAAGTCCTTCTTGGTGCTCATATTAGTAATTTAGAATGGGTCTTGAAGCCTGTGGACTCACCCTGTTACTGTCAGGAGACATGTTGGGCACAAGCGGGCCAAGTCTCAAGGTGCACACAGAGGGAGTTCAGGGTGGGAGCTGAAGTCAGATACCTCAGCTCATGTTTCCTGCTTGGTGTTGGAGTGAGAATGACGTGGGGCCGTGTGGTCCACCTACATCTGCACCTCACTCTTACTGTTGTGCTCCAGTTCCCCTTTGTTCATTGGCTGGATCCCTGGGAATTGTGGCCCTGGGGTTGCTGCTTCTGCTCTCTGCTGCTCTCTGCTGGTAGTTGCTCTCACAGAGGAGGGGTAGCAGGCACAGAACTGGGTGTGGCGGGCTGTGTACTTGTTGCTTTGCCTCTGCCTTGCCTTAGGGTGCTGATTAGAGTGGGTCACTGCAGAGTGGGCATTCTTCTTTAGTGGCTATTGTAAGTTTTCATCCTCACACTGGGTTTGACAGCACCTCCCAACTGCTGCTGCTTCTTTTCTGGGCTGTGCTTTCTCCACTCCAGTTTTGGCCCAGCTCTCAGAGTTCTGCTCTGCTCTGGCTAAGTTGGGAGGCTCCCCCAAGCGCGGGCTTCAGAAGCTGAAGCTTCAAATGTGGGAATGAGGAAGCAGGCCAAGGGTGTGTATGGAGTGGTGACTCCCTCTTTCTCCTCCCCCTCTTCCTCTAACTGCACCTGGGCAGCTGCCCAAGCTTTTCTTCTGAGAGAGAACTTGTTTGCTCTTTCTGAGGGCTTCAATTCTCATTTCAAATCCTTCCTGGCATGGGGGACTCACTTCTCACCTTTTTGTCTTTCTCATGTTGTTATATTATAGTGTTTGGATGGCAATCTTCCAGAAGTATCTTTCTCTGCTGCCTACCTGGTCACCATCTTCGTGGAAGTCTTGTTTCACCTTTTAAAAAACATAGTTAGAAGCTTGAAAATCTTCCATTATCTCCTTTGAAGTTTTACACTAACAAATATGGAATTCACTTGAATATTTTTCAGTTGGGTACTTTGCTTGGACATCAGATCTCTTTCTGCCTTTTGTCATCTTCTTTCAAGTAAAGCTCCTGCCAGATATGGTGGCACACCCCTGTAGTTCCAGCACTTGGAAGGCTGAGGTAGGAGGATTGTTGCAAGTTTGAGACCAACCTAGGCTACAAAATGAGCTCAAAGCCAGCCTGAACTGCATAGTGAGACCCTGTCTCAAAAAGTCAAAAAATAAAATATAATAAAAAAGCAAAAGATTTCAAGTAACGTTCTAATTAAAGAATTTGAGATGGAAGAAATTGTCTGTGAGAAAATAGTAGCTATGAAAGTGCAGCAGAGAAGATTATTTCCAAAGAAAAAACAGTAGTTACAGAAATAAGTACATAAACATCTTAGTTCCTGTAGCAATAATTTATGTTTTGGGGTAACAAATACATAGCATAAATAAGACATCAGAATAAAGTAAAATTTAAGTAATACTCTTTAAAATAATTTTATTTATTTATTTATTTGGCGGTACTGGGGATCGAACTCAGGACCCTGCGCTTGCTAGGCAGGCGCTTATTCCACTGAGCTATACCCCCAGCCCCAATCATTTTTATTTAAAGCTGACTGAAGTTAAACTACAAAACTGCACATTCCTGGTAGAAGAGTGAGATGCTAGGTGCGTTGTTAGTAGTATTATTGTTTTAATTTTAAAAGTAAAAGAATGAAAACATATTAACAGACAGCCACTTACAAAGTAGCATAAGAATAGTATAAACAAAACAGAATTACAGAGAATTAACAATGATTGTTGTATTACATATTGATAATTTCAAAGTGCATACTCAGGAAAACAACTATAGACATGCAAGATTGATCAAACAACTAATTATTAACTATTTCTAACAATAAAGTGACATAAGTCCGTAGTGTGACTATGTTAGCCATCCTGCATATACATACATACATACATAATTATCCCTTTCTTCCTTTTCTCTTTCCCCTCATCCCATTTGCTCTTTACTTTTGAGCAGTTTCCTTTTATACCTCCTCATACTCCCACTTTTAGGTTCTTACACTAGTGATACAATATGATGCTTGCACGTGCACATCTGATTTATTTCACTTATGAGTATGGTCTATAATTGTGACGATTTACCTATAAAAGCCTCAAGTTTGTCTTTCTTTATAACTAGGTATATCATTTAGTCTTGAAAAGTCTGTGGAATTTATGGAAATTGTAGGGCTCATCAAAACAGAATGTTTGTATATCCTGAGTAATATTTCAATCTAGCAAAAACAAGCATTTTATCAATAAGAAAATCTCCCTATCAAAAAATTGAAAATTCAGAAAGGCAAAAATGAAAAGAAAGACCTAGTTTTGAACATGGAAAACTTGGCCTCAAGAATGGACACTCTTGCTTCTAAACTCTGACATCAACCTAGTCTTTATTGATTGTCCCTATGATTTTGTTTATGAGATGCATATGCTAATTCTAATTTCAAAGCTGGTGAGTTTCAGATCAAATGAGCAGTGAAAGTAGGACTACTTTTTAAAATCTGCAATGCTTGTAAAGATAATTCCAAGACATATTTTGTGTTTATAGTTTTGGGAGGCTGTGTGGATATCCTGATCTGATTATCTAAAAGCAGTCATAACACCTCGCTATATCTTAGAAAATGGGGAGAATAATCATACTTAAAAGGTTGTTTTTATCAATGTGTATTGTGTGATTCTGGAATGTCACTCAAACCCTTGTGTGTTAAAAATCTAATCCGAATCTTTTGGGACTATGGAGAAAGGGTGAAAGCTTTTGGATCCAGTCCTGGGTGAGGGGAGTTAGGTCCCTGGGAGAATCCTTGGGGAGATTATGGGACCCTGCTTTCTTCTTTTCTGCTCTTCACACCTGACTATGAGTGGGTTTCCTTTACCAAATGCTCCCCACCAGCGTGTGCTGCTTCGTAAAGACCCAAAAGCAATGGGGGCAAGTAATCCTGGGCTGAGACCTCTGTAACTAAGCCCTTTCTCTCCATTGGTTTAATAGTAACAAAATCAACAAACATGCCATGTCAACCTTGGAGGTTAGTATATAGAAATTCTGGAATTTGAGCAACCAGATAAAGACAACTATAGAACCTCTTTCAATGTGCTCTAGAGTTTGACCATCTTGTTGTCTTAAAAGGAATCCAGACTTAGAGCAGATAGTTTCTTCCCTGTGGAAAGTGCACATAAACTAGGCAAAGAAGCATCTCTTCAGCGATACTATATTATTATAAATAATAATTACAATAGATAATCTTCTTTAAACACCAACTGTTGAGTGCTATTTTGTATTCCATGCACTCATTAAATTTAACCTTTTCAACGTTAAGTGGTGGACACTGGTTACCTTCAGTTCACAGATGGGGAAACTGGATATACAGATGAAAAGAACCTGATGAAGTCTTACAATTTAATAAGTGACTGAGTTGGAAAATAAACTCAAACACTCTACAATGAAGTTTTCTTTCTTAATCCTTAGCCTAATTACTTTATTTTGTAAAACAGTGTAAATCATACACACCTCTTTGTCATAGATTTTTTTCTTTTATTTGTTCTACTTTTGTTTATTATTCTCTAAAGGTATCAAGTTTTATTTAAATGTGTCAGTTTTTCCTCACAGAATGGAAAATCAGGGAACAAGCCTGCACTCAGATTGGATGTAGTGTAATAAAAGAAGACTATGTCTCAAAATTGATCTGATATTAGACATTTGAGTGATGAGTAGTCATTAAAATAAAACAAATCATGTCAACTATGGTGTGGTTAGCACTTTTTTTTACTAAATTAGTAGAATCTGTGGTAATTTTGATGCAGATAGAATCTAACATGGGAAAGTAGTGAGGCTGTAGATCTAAATATCCATCCATATTAATCTTCTTCATTCCAAATTTGTAGGGTTAGTATTTGATCCTATTAAAAATTTTGAAAATGTGCATCATATATTTTGCTAAGAAAATATTTTTTTTTTAATTAAGGCTACTCAGTAGAACAGAACTTTTTATTGCTTGTCACATTTTGGACAGTTAAGAAATGTGTTGTATTTTAAAGTTATTTTTAGTCTAGATGTGGAGCATCTCAGAAGAGACATTCATGTCCAAAGCTTGTAGAACTTATCACACTGCTTGGCTAAGAGTGGCTAAGAAATGCCTGCTCTTGGAATTATTCCCAGCAACCACAGGAGGAGCAAACATTAGGTACTGCTGTGCTCTAGTGATTGCAATGCTTGGGAATATGACAGTGAACAATCACATGTCCTCACCGAGTTTATGGTGTGAAGCTATATTTTCAAATCTGTAGCCATTTACCTCACAAGGATAGTGATTTTTAAAATTAAATTACTGAAAATGAAATAAAATTTAAAATCTAATTCTATGACATGAATCATACCTCAAGTAGTTGCTAAGCACATGTGATCAGTAGCCACTATGTGGGATGGTACACTTTGGAAAATGGCCTTTATCTCAGAAAATCATACTGGAAAAGACTCCTCTAGGGACCTCATTTTCCTGGTTTTCTTGTGCAAATTCCTAAAATGAAGGTTCTTGACATCTATAGGTTTAAGGGGCCATTTTCATGTTATAAAATTTTGAAGAAAATATTGCATTTGTGCTAAAATGAGTTGCTCTGGAAGGATCTTGGTGGCAATGCAAATATCTTATCAGGTGCAGGTAGTTCTTTTCCCCTAGGTTTGGCTTTATTCAAAGGAAAAATTCTTGTCCATCAGATGCTCATACATGAAGCATACAAAAATAGCAACATGTTTTCCTTTAGCTGCGCAACCATCATGGTTGAAAGAAAATATACCTTAACCCAACAAATGAAAATCCTGATGATTAGGATGCAGATGGACCAGTTTTTCATGACAATAGCACCAGCGATGAGCAAGATAAGAGGCAGCTTGATGAAGGAGGACATAGCACCTCAGATTTTCCTTGTAGCGGTGGATGCTGTTGTCACTGTCTTCCAAGACGTGAGCACACAGCCCAGCCGGCACCAAATCACGTCACGCTACCCTGTGAACAGCAATATATTCAGAGATGTGCATTAAACCTAAGAGAAGACAGTGAACTATAACACTAGGTGTTTTGCTGAAACTGTTGAAGCATAGGCAGCAGACATGATTATGGGATTGCAGCTTCTACAAGCCAATGTGTGAAGAGGCAGTCTAAGAATACAGAGAAGAAATGAGTGAGCCCAACATCTGTACTCAATGTTTAACAGTATTTCAAACCAATATTCCCCATATTTTTGAACTGTTCTAGTAACGTGTGACACTTGAAACCAAAATATCTGGAAATTTAAAAAATCTTAAATATGGATATGTATTATATGTTTACCTAAATACATGACCCTAGAAGTTATTTAGATTTCTTTATAGTTTTGACTTCTGTTAAGGGTAAGGGTAATTGTGTTAACTTGTTTGACCTTGGAGTTGCCCAGGGAATTAGTAAAGCAAACACCAGAGTGTGTCTTGATGCAGCATGAAGTGATGATTTGGGATATTATGTGGTCTCTTGACTCTTCTCTCTTGCTCTGTTTTTTTGATGAGCTTTTCAGCTTCCATAGACTAAGCACTTTTGCTCCATTATATCCTTCAGATATGACCTCAGTTGGGCAGAAACCAACTGACCATGGACTGAATCAGCTAAAACGAGAAGTAAAGCTAAACCTGTCCTCTGGTGAGTGGCGGGTGTACATCAGAGACAGGAAAGCGGTTAAATGCAACTACCAAGGAAGAACCCAAGGAAATACAAGGTACATACCTCTCCTTTAGTGTCTTGGAAGTATTGGTCAGAGTGGACATCCACAAACATTAGATTTCTTTGAAGTCTTATGATTTACTTTAATATAACATCTACATTTTTCATTTGTTCCCTTGATAATATTACAGAAGTTTAATAAAATCAAACTTAAACTTATATCAGAAAAAAGTTTGTGTTCATTTTTCTACCATTGATTATCACCTCAAGAAAATGTGGTTTTGGGTATTTTTAAGTGGCTGTTTACCTCCAAAGTGCCCTTTGTTGGATAATTATATTTTTCCTAACTATTTCACTTAGGATAATTTACTTTCTTTATCCTTGTTGTGGGCATTATCCCACTTTCACATGAGGTCTTCAATTACTGTGAGAACTTCGAGGTCAACATTTTGATATATTCATAAGTTGAGTCAAGAAAATGTAAACCACATTTTCAGACAAGACCCAGTCAGCATCTTTTCTTCACTCACTCGTTGTACGGACCATGGGGCCAGGTGGTCCACTAGGAGCATGACGTGATTTATTTTGTCTGAAACAGTGTTGGTAAAACTTTTTTCTTCTGTGATTTGTGCTTTATCTATGGTGAAACCTTGCAGTCTATAGAAGTTTCAAAGCTATACTTACCAACCCTTGCCAGTTTTAAACACACTAGAAACTCAGTATCATAACTGCCACAAGGGTGGTGCTACTAGCTACACTAGTTTCTTAAGTAATTTAAGATAGAGGGAATACACACTGTTATTATTCTACACTTTACCAAGCTCCATCCCACAACTCAACAGCTGCATATTCTCTGACATAGATTTAACAGCTAATGTGAAATGAATGAAATGGTTATTATATGTGTTATGTACCCCAAAGGCAGCATTTACACAATATGTCAGTGAGAAGAGTTGATAAAGAGGACCTCCTCCAAAAGGAGGCTACAGTGATAATGCTCATCCAGATATATAAAATGTTAAGTATATTGTGTATGTATATAATACTATATATATTATGTATAATACCATATAATATATAATATGTAATATATAATAATATTATATTATATATAATATACATAATACAATATATATGTGTGTGTGTATATATATATTGTATATATATATAATATACATATTCTAAAACCAATTTTAAGCCAGGTGTGGTGGTACATGGTTATAATTCCAGTACTAGGGAGGCTGATGCAGGAGGATCACCATGAGTTCAAAGCCAGTCTTGGCTATACAATCAAGAGCAAGTTCAAGGCCAGTCTGCACTATATAGTGAGACTCTGCTTGAAAAAAGAATCAATACATTATATATATAATGTATTGATTTTATATATATATATATATATATATATAGTCTGAATTAATAGCCTTCAATTATTACTACCCATGTATTAAGACAATACAGACTGTAGCCATTTGTAATTTACTTGGTGCTTTTTAAAAACATTATTCTTTTGAAATAGTTCTGAAAATCTTTATTCTTGATACCTGAGACGGTTATAAAGACTGTAATTGAGACGGTTAGCCTAAATTTATGAGGTTGTGAAAACAACACTAGGCTTACTTTGGGCTACACTTAATTCAGAGTAAATCTTCTTTCACTATACAGTATAGGAAAACATTTTTGCTAGTGGATACAGTGAATTTCTTAGTATTTCTACCCTTGGAACACCTATATCATTGATAGTGAGCCTTTGAGAGCCTTTAGTGCTTATAGCCTTGCTTAATGCATGAATGGTGGAATGATCAAAATGGCTGAAGCATGTGTGCCATAGGTTCACCACCACTAACAAACCTATATTAAAAGAAGAGCAAAGGAAAGACTTGCTGGTCAAAGGAGTAAGATAGTTTGTCATCATTTACCAAAAATTGTTTTAAGAGATATACTAATGTGTGATGTCTATGAAGAATACAGGCACCTCATTAGATGTGGCATCAACACATAGTTTGTAAATTTAAAAGCTGTCCAGAGTAGTCTTGTACCTCTCTTCCCTGCCCTTTGCATTGAATTGTGAATTGTTAGAAATGAGCAATTTAAGCTTATCGGTTATGATACAGTCACAGCTATTAGCAGAGTGATCACTTCACATGCTGTACAGCATGGCTTAATAGACGAGTGGTAAAATTATTAAGGCCAGTTGAAAGTGAAAGAGCTGGGAGTATGTGAATCTGAGCAGAAAACTTAACTTCAAAGGTGAGTACTCCTTTCGCTGACTTTGATCCACACTAAAGAACATCTAAAATGAATGACCCTGTTTTTAAAGTACTAGAAGGCTTTTTAAGTTACAAGAGAGGTTTGTCTCAGTGAAGATTATTCCTGATTTCTTTCATGCTTTCAACTCTTTCTTTTACTAGGTCTGTGCTCCTGTTGCATTCCCTCGACTAAATGGAGGAAGTTTACTAATTAATTCCCTTCAGACTTAGCAATAATGCAGACATATTCTGCTGCTATTAAAAGGTACTTGCTTGTTCTAAAATATTTTGGCTCTTATATTATACTTAAGATCATTCTTATTAGCTAATCAAAAACTCAAGAATGTTAACATATAATAACAACACAGAGATATATAACATAATTGACAGTTGTCTTCTAAAAGTTGTTTTCGAGTATTAAAATAGTACAGACTATAGCTACTTGTAATTCTTTTACTTAATGCTTTTAAAAACGTTATTCTTTTGAAATAGCTCTGAAAATCTTTATTCTTCTTGGTACCTGTGTTTTGAAGTTTTCTTTTATGCCTTTTAATCATTCTCAGAGATCTCTCAAATGCATTAACAATTCCTTACTTCTTTATCTATTTTGAAAAGAAATCTTGGGTTGTCATGTCCTACTGAGGGTTCTTAACAATGTTTTGCTTTTACCAAAGGCTATATTCCTTTCTCTGACCTTTCTTCAGGTTTTACAGTAAATAAAAAATTATGCATTATTTCTATGCTGTAGTTTTACCAGAGCTAGGTCTTACTGCTTTATTCAGGGGAGGTGTCCCACCTTATTTGGAAGCTAAAACCTGCTCTGGGTGCCGAGGATGCCTCATCACTATGACTACCACTCACAAATGTGAACATCTTAGGTACTTACCTCTTTGTTTTTGCCTAATTTCATAGTATCTTCTTTTTTGTAAGATTTATCTCATCAAGACATTTAGTAGTTTAATTTTATCTATTAAAATCATATTTTACACTTTTGAATCAATATGCTGTATTTGTCATATAGTTCCATGTCTTTCAAAGTACTTTGATAGGACTATTATAGCATAGGTTGTAAACAAGTCACGCTACAAGGGCAGAAGACTGCAATTTTACACTATTAAAACTAAGTGTAACATATAGAATGTTAAAGTTAGATGAGGATTGTTGCGAGTTCAAGACCAGCCTGGGGCTGGGGATATAGCTCAGTGGAGTAAGCGCTTGCCTAGCAAGCGCAGGGTCCTGAGTTCGATCCCCAGTACCACAAAAAAAAAAAAAAAAGACCAGCCTGGGCTACAAAGTGAGCTCAAGGCCAGCCTGAACTGCATAGCAAAACCCTGTCTCAAAAAGAAACACAAAAAAATTAATAATAAATAAAAATAAAGCATTCAAAGCCCGGATTTTGGATTTGGTTTAGCTTCTCTTAGCATGAAAGAGCTTTCCTTACTCAAAGTGTAGTTCAGAGAAATATTCAAAGTGTAGTTCAGAGAAATATTCAAAGTGTAGTTCAGAGAAAGCAAGAAAGAGGGAAATGAAAGTAAAAGACATGATCACATTTTGACGCATGCTACTATCACTATTTACTTTTTTCTTCAATCAGATTTTATTGGTACATTTTAGATGTACATACTGATCGCAGTCATCGAGGAGAACTGTAACTGTAAGGGACATAACTTGATCCTTTTTTTCTCTTTTCCCCATTATTTTCAAATGACTCATCTATATAATTCTTGCCCTTGGAAAATAGTCTCGAGCCAAAGTGATGATATAAATAAGTCTTTAAACATTTTATTTTTGCATTCAAAAGGAGGACATTGCCCTCTTCCTAGAAAGTCTGAATATAATTTCAATATTGCCTTACGTTACTGTTAAAATAGTAACACTAGAAAATTCCATTAGGGTAGATATTTCATTCTGGACTTCTGAAAGCTATTCTTTTTTCTCAGACTCACTCACAAATCTAATAGAGTGGGTAAAAAGTGAATAAACATCATAGAAACTTTATATTGCAACTCAGAAATGCTATCAAATGGCTCAAAATCCATTTCTAACATACGGCCTTCATTTAGCTCCTACAATAACATCTTACCACACCACAGCAGTCGCATCACATTGCATAGTTTGTTTCCCAAAGTCTATGCACACAAAATTTTTACACTTTTTTCAATATATTAGATATTAATACATGTATAAATTATTCATTTTGTTATAATTTTTGCATGGGGTACTATACAAATCCTTCTTCCTTCATTAAGTAAATTTCTATTCATTCTTTCAGATATATATTAAAATGTATTTTAATTTGAGCACAAAGATTGATGATGTATATTGTGAAATTGCATGAATTTCACAACCTTGAAATTTTCTTTGTGTTGTGCAACATAAGTTTATATATATATTTTGCATAAATATTTGGTAACACATACATGTTAACAATGTCAGTCACGTTGGAGATATATTTGTGGGCTGAATTCAGGGGCAACCAAACATAGGAAAAGCTACAGGTAAGTTAGTTTTAAAAACATAATGTATAACTCAGTTTGTAGTCAGGATCAGCCACTGACCCTAGACCTACTACTATAAATAACCTTTAAAATTGAGCAAGACCGGTGAAATTCCAGGTTTTAGACAAAACCGACGTTGCATGTACTCTCCCCTCGAGGGTGCAGAAAGAAACGCTGCACAGTCTGTGAGCCCTTGCCTGAATGCTGAGGCACACGCGCACAGAGAAGGTCCACAAAGCGAGCTACGGTTCGTTCCGCAGTAACAAGGGTTTGTAAGTGGAAAAGGTTCTAGTATAAGAGGTGCTTGGGCTGTGATCTCCCCCTATGAGCAGCTCTCACTAGATCCACAGGGATAGTAAGCAGATAGCAGATAAAGGTGTTGTCATAGGAGGATGACTCTTTTAACACTAAAGTAAAACTTATTCAAGATAATTAAATATAAAGTTTGAAAAAAGTCAAATGAGCATGCATAACTGAGAATAAATTAATTGTTGGGGAAAGAATTAAAATACCAAAAAATTGAAGTATTGACTTAATTTAGCATTCATAGTGACAGGAATGCAATTCAAAACTAAAGCATCTAGAAAATTCAGTGTTAAGGAACAAAACGAGTCAGTTCAACAATTTTAGAAATGACAATGGTGTTAGCAGAAAATAACTGTAATATCACTGTTACAGTCAAACAAAATGTTTAAAATACCTATGAACATAGTAAAATAATTTTATAGAAGAATATTCATAAGACTATGAAAATTACACAGAAGAACTAAATAAAATCTTAGTAATAAAAATTCCATAACAGAGATAGAAATCCTTTGGATGGCTTACCAGCAGACTAAATAAACACTGCAGAAGAGACCACTGCGCTTCATGACAGAGAAACAGAAAATATTCAAAGTGTAGTTCAGAGAAAGCAGGAAGTAAAAATAAAATGAAAAGAGTTCACTGGCTTATGTTACAAAATTCTAACATTGGACGTGCAGAGGAGGTGTCCTAGTTACTTTTTCATTGCTAAGATACAGTACCCAAGGAGGAAAGTTTTATTAGAGCTCACAGTTTGTAGAGGCTTCAGGCTGTAAACAGACCGGAAATAGTCCGTGGTAGGGCAGGAAGCACAGAGAGATCAACGGAGGAGCGAAGCAGAGAGACCCTTCCGGGCCACACCGCCAGTGATCCACTTTCTCCAACCAGGCTGCACCACCCTGTATCACATTTAGGGAATATCTCGCTGGTGAGCATGACCGCCCCAACGTCCAATACCTCCCAAAGGACTCACCTACAAATGAAAATGAGGATTTGAGGGGATGTCTAGATACAAACCTTCACAGGAGGGTATAGAAAAACGTTTGAGAAGTAACGGTTACATATTTTCACATTTCATGAAAAACGTGCTACCTCTCTAAAGAGTTCAGTAAACTTAAACAAGCAAGATATACACCACCATGACAACCACCACTGAGTTTTGGTGTAATCATATTGCTGAAAGACTGATAATGAGAAAAATCTTAAAAATAGCCAAAGTAAGAAAAAAATCCCGACTATGTACAGGAAACAATATTAAGATGGTACTGATTACTTCTTGGCAGAAACTTTGCAAACCATGAGATGGGAAAATAAATCAAAAAAACACTGGAGAACAAAAAGGTCAACTTAGAATTCTACACCCATCCAACATTCCATCAAGAATTCAGGCAAAGTAAGTACTTTTTCGAATAAAGCAAGAGCTGAAATGATTTATGGCAACCATCTCTGAAATGTTGCCAGTAAATATCTAAGGAAGTTCTCAGCAAAATGATAAGAAAGTAGCCCTGCACTACATAAAGAAATTTTTAAAATAAACAACAAATATATTAAAATTGTGAAACTTTAACTAGTATTTACTGATTTTAATCAAAGGGAATACGTCTTTAGTGAAAAAAATGGACTTATAAACAGAAGTGAAATGAATGACATAAACACAAAGAATGGGAAGAAGGTAAACAGAAATGTTGAAGGGAAATTATATGAAAACTTGCATACTAGTATTTGAGTATTATAAGGACACATTAAAGGTGCGGCTATACTTTGTGGCTGAGATGTATCACAAAGGCTCAAGTTTAGGAGGCCTGGTCACCAGCCTGTGGTGCTGTGGGTAGGTGGCAGAAGCTTTAAGAGGTGGGACCTGGCGGAAAGCGGGTAGGTCACTAGGGGCGTGACCTTGACAAGGGCACTGGGCTCCTGCCTCATCTCATCTTTGTCTTTCCTGCGCAGCCTCTACGAGGTAAACAAGCCTTTCGTCCCACTACCCCGGCCAGGATCTGCTGTGCCCAAAGCACCGGGTTTAAGTGGCTAGGGGCTGAAACCTCAAATTACAAGCAAAAATAAATCTTTCTTCTCTGCCATTTGGCCCCATGATGGAACGATGACTAACAGATACATTGCATTCTTACATCCGCTACTCTGAGCACCTTCGCTGAAGATAACAACATGGAACACAGCAGCATCCCTGTCATTTTGCTCTGAAACCCAGTATCATTTTTATTGTTTTTGCTTTGTTTTGTTTTTGTCTCTTTTGTTGTTATTTTGCTATTGTTCTTTTTAAATTATTCTCTTTAAAATAAAAAACACTAAGAAGGCACAATAATTGGATAAAATAGTCATAAGTAATGTAGAGGTAAAAAAAATTAGAGTAAAAGTATATGCAAGGAGTACAGAAAAGGAAGTAAATATATCCAAGGAGTAAAGAGAAGGAAGAACGATGAGATGGGACAGAGAAAAACAGCACTGTGTTATGCTTAAAACCACCTGCAGTCAGATTTATATACAATGTAAACTAAATACGTCCTCAATTAAAAGTTAACTTTTGGAAGAGTTAAAAGAGACTTAAATATATATATATATATATAACTAAAGATAGACATTATACATGAGAACACAGATCACTAAAAGAATACAAATATATTAGTGATTTCTATCAATTAAATCTCAGAAGGATCTGTCATCAAATATATTTGGACTTACTAACTTTCTGAAATAAATGTGATGGTACAGCATGAAGTACCCTGGGGAATCTCCATGAGGGTTGTTACAAGGTAGTTATTGTAGAATTTGAGTTTGGCCTAGAATGTTTCCCAAGGCTCCAAGGAAGTAGGACTGGCTTTGTATTGAGTGATATTACTAAAATAAAATAATTTCATGACCAACTACTTTCATGCATTTCATTTCTGGGGGAAATACTTCAGCAAAGCTAGAGCTGTAATTGGAAAGGTGGAGACTTTCACTCACTAGGAGAGGATAATTGGTAATTCTCATGGTCTGCACAATGGTCTCATTTTTGCCTTTGCCTGAATATGTTTACTGAGATTTCTTTTTAGTGGGATCCATCAGGATCTGGCATAATCCTGCCTGTTATTGGTGCTTTGTGAGATTATTTGCTGATGTTAATCATAGAACACCAGAGCCTAGAGCTGATGGCCAGGGAAACTGCTAGGAACACGAAAGTTTATCTCTCCATGCCCAGCTCGCATCCAGGTACTAACCAGGCCCGACCCTGCTCAGCTTCCGAAATCACATGAGAATAGGCGCATTCAGGGTTGTATGTCCGTAGACATGCCCACCGCATTCCTTATTATTAGGAGCATTCTTTTTTCCTCAATATATAGCAAAGTAACAGAAATTGTAAGAAAGCTGGGGTGTTCTATGATTATACCACAAGTTGGACAGTTAAGATAGGAAAGTTACTAGAAAAAGAATAATTTCATATTGATTGTGAGGTTAGATTCAGATGAAAAGGTAATTCTAAAAGTACATGCTGACCAGATTAAATTATGTCAACAAAATATGACATAAATAAAAAAGATAGATCCACAGTTATTTTGGAGGTTACCAATCATTGTGTAACTGATAAAATAATTTGAAAACACATTGGACAATGGACCTAATTAATGGTAATAAGATGGTATAAACAACAGATTCCCAAAGGCACATTCTTTCCAAATGTACAAAGACAGACCATTTGTTAAGTCATAAAACAAGACTTTACACATATAAAAGAATTGAAGTTATAAACATGTACATTAGCTGGCCATAATAGAGCATTTAGGAGTGATTTAATAATCACTCCTAAAAAGTGGCTGGAAAAATCTCCAGATATTTGGACATTAAGTAATACAATTCAAAAGTAACCAACATATAAATTACAAAATGTGTAAAACAATGACTCATCTAATTCTTGATATTAAACTAATTTTAGGGGGAAATTGTAATTTTAATATTTACATTAGAAAAGAAATATGTAAAATCCATGATTTAAGCTTTGAACTGGAATAAAGGGTAAGTAAGTTAACCTCAAAATGAGCACAGAGTAATAATGGGGTTTAGTGGGCCCCAACTTTTTGGTACCAGGGAACTGTTTTGTGGGAGACAACTAGTCAGTGTTCCATGGTGGTGGCCTGGGCATGGGAAACGGGAGATAGCATGGTTTCAAAACGCTTCACAGAGCACACAAACTAGATTCTTTGCATGCACAGTTCATAGGAGGGTTTGTGCTGTTTTGAGGCTCTAGTGCCACTGAACTGGCAAGGGGCAGTCCTTAGGCAGTAACACCAGTGGTGCGGAGCAGAGTATCTGAAACACAGGTGCAGCTTCTCTTGGCTCCTGCTGTGTGGCCAGGTTCCATACAGACCACTGACATATGTTTCTGTGGCCATGGACTTGGGGACTGCTGATGGATAGGAAGAAAATAAAAATAAATAGAAAATAACGTAAGAAAAAAGTAGAGACAACCAGTGAAATCAAAGGATGTCTTTAAAATTATTGAAGGTAATTAACATTTAGCAATATCAGTCAGGGAATAAAGATAAAACACAAATTACTGATATAGGGAGTTGTAGGGGAATCCACAGCAGAATCAGTCAGAAAATAACACTGACAACAGACCTTGGTCTGAAGTCCTAATGAAGTGTGCAGTACAGACAGAGATAACCTACCAAGGGCCAAACTTCTGTATGGTTTTAATACCATGTGGAAAGAGGAAGGGAATAATGGCAGAATAAATGAAGAAAATACTTCAAACAGCGAGTATTTAATAGAGAATAGCAGTTTAATGTTGTAGCTGAAACATGGATGGATTCTGTCCTCTCAGGAGTGGGTAAGACCCATGTATACATTTATATTATGTGGCAAAAGTTAAGTATTTGTGAATACAATTAAGAAGCAGGCAGGCCACTCAGGTGTTCCTCCCTGGGTGGAGATCCTTCCCCCCTCACAAATCCCGTCGGGGCGCCTAGCTAGCTCTTCCTACCCGGGAGATCCTGCAGTCATTAAAGCTGCTTGGATGTCCCTCACTGGGCAGAGCTTCTTCCCGACTCAGGAAAAACCGGTTAGGGCACCCAATCAACTCACCCTGGGATCGTGCAGACAGGAATGCCATTCAGATGTATCTCCCTGGATAGAGCTTTTTCCCAACTCAGAAATCCTGCTGACCGCAGCTGCTACAGTTCAGGCGGCGCCAGCTGCAGGGGCGGGGCTCTGAGTGGGATCCCAGACAGCTGCCCAGATTGGCGCAATCTGCCCCAGTAGCACGTTCTCTGAGTTTACTCTGCTCCGCCGTCTCCAGCAAATCCTGATTACAGCCGCCTCCGAGCTGATGGGGTTCAGGAGCTGGAAGCGTCCGTCCCGCTGCAATCGCTCTCTCAGCTGTACACCGATTGAGCCGAACTGTGGCCCAAGGGCAGCACCAATCCCTCAGGCGCCCAGCTCTCAGAATCTGCCCACTTCTCCTGGAGTCGTGCAGACAGGAATGCCGTTCAGATGTATCTCCCTGGATGGAGCTTCTTCCCGACTCAGAAAACCTGTCGACCACAGCTGCCACAGTTCAAGTGGTGCCGGCTGCGGAGGCGGGGCTCTGAGCAGGATTATGGACCACTGCCCAGATTGGGGAGGCGAGCTGTTTATGCGTCCCAGAAAGGTCTAGGGGTAGGGAGTAGAAGCGGAAATCTCAGCAGACAGCTTAAGGGACATTCTCCCAAAGAGAAGGAATCATTGGAGCAGCCTCTGCAGCAGACCTTTGCCTGCTGAACTGCCTGGGGAATTTATAGCTCCACATTTTGAATCTGATACCCAAAAATGGGAAAACAGAGGAAAAAAACACAGTCTCAAAACTGAACCCCACCCACAACAAGTTTTGAATGCGAGGATACAGGGGAAACAGGAAGCCACATACCGGAAAATTCTGAAACGATTGCATCCGAAATGAAACAACTCCAACAGGCCATAAAAGAGCATAAAGCAGAAATAAGCCACATACCTGCAATGATCTCTCAGACAAAAAATGAGCTGAAAACAATGATGGAAGAAATGTTCCGTACACATACAGAAGAAATAGATAAAACACCAGAAGAAATAGGAAACAAATGGAAACGCTACAAGAGCAATTTAGGAATGAATTACCAAGAATGAAACAGGTCCAAAGAGAATGCCAGGATTTGAAAACTAATGCTGAAAGCATGAAAAACCGTTTAAATGAAACCGAAGATAGAATTTCAGAACTTGAAGACAGCATGGCAGCTTACGAGTGTGAAAGGAAGAATCTCATGATATCATCAAAGACACAAGAAAAGTCAATCCAACAGCTGCAAGATGAGGCAAAACGTAACAATATTCGAATTATAGGAGTGTGTGAATCAGCAGGAGATCTCACAATCGATATAAAAAGAATATTTGCTGAAATAATAGCAGAAAATTTCCCAAACAAGGTAAAAGATACTGAAGTTCAGTTAATCGAGGCATATAGAACCCCAATGAACCATAACCCAAAGAAAAACACACACAGGCATATAATAGTCAAGATCCCAGATATCCAGCAAAAGAACACAATATTAAAAGCTGCTAGAGAAATGAAACAGATCACCTATAAAGGAAAGCCCATCAGAATCACAGCAGACTTCTCAATGGAAACCATGAAATCAAGAAGAGCTTGGAGCGAGATACTACAGATTCTAAGACAAAACAACTTCCAACCCAGACTGATGTATCCTGCAAAATTATCCCTCAAATTCAATGGAGAAATAAAATATTTCCATGACAAAGAACAACTGAAGAACTTCATGAGTGCCAAACCTGCATTGCAAAAAGCACTAAAAGATATTCTAGACAGAGAAAAAAAAGACTGCAATCCCAAGAACAGTGATAGAAATAACTCCCTAAACAGAACAAGTAATTAAACAGTCAGCAAAAGAAGGAAAACTTCAAGTAAATAACATGACTAGAATAAGCCAACATATAACCATGACAACCATTAATGTAAATGGCCTCAACTCAAAAGTCAAAAGGAAAAGATTGGAAGAGTGAATTAAGGAACACAATCCAACGATATGCTGTATACAGGAAACACATTTTACTCAAAAAGAAATCCACAGGTTGAAAGTTAAAGGTTGGAAAACAATTCTCCATGCAACAGGTCCCCAGAAAAAAGCATGGGTAGCTATTATGTTTGCAAACGATATAAACTTCAAACCAAAAACAATGAAAAGAGATAAAGAAGGCCACTACATACTAGTTAGGGGAAAGCTACAAGAGGAAGAAGTAACAATCCTAAACATTTATGCACCAAACCATGGAGCGCCTAACTTTACAAGGCAAATCTTGACAGATGTAAAAAATCAAATAAGTAATAACACTATTGTCATAGGGGACCTAAACACCCCTGTGACGCAAAGAGACAGGTCAACCGACAGAAACTCAGCAAAGAAATAACAGACCTGAACCAAAAGTGTGAACAAATGGACTTAGTAGATGTATATAGAGTGTTCCACCCCACAACATCAGAATACACATTTTTCTCAGCTGCACATGGGTCTTTCTCCAAAATAGACCACATTGTAGCCCATAGAGCATATCTACCTAAATGCAAAAGAATTCAAATTATCCCATGCATATTATCGGACCACAGTGCAATAAAATTGGAAATTAATGACAAAGAGAATTCCAAAAGCCACATAAACACGTGGAAATTAGACAACAACCTACTGAATAACCAATGGATCACACAAGAAGTTAAAGAAGAAATTAAAAATTCCCTACAAATATATGAAAACGCAAGTACAACCTATTGGAATCTGTGGGATGCAATGAAAGCCATCCTCAGAGGGAAATTTATAGCAATGAAATCATATACAAAGAAAATAGAAAGAGAGCAAATAAATAACCTAGTGATACACCTCAAACTCTTAGAAAAAGAGCAACAAGCTACACCAAGAGCCCAAAGAAGGGAGGAGATTATAAAACTCAGGGAAGAAATTAGTGCAATTGAGATGAAGAAAACTCTACAAAAAATTAGTGAATCAAAGAGTTGGTTCTTCGAAAGAGTAAATAAAATTGATAAACCCCTAGCCAACCTTATCAAAAAAGGAAGGGAAAGATCTCAAATTCATGCAATAAGGAATGAAAAGGAAGAAGTCACTACAGATCCAAAAGAAATCCAAAAGATCATTAATATCTACTTTGAAAATCTGTATTCCCATAGGATAGAAAAGACAGAAGAAATGGACAAATTCCTAGAAAGGTACAAATTGCCAAAATTGAATCAGGAAGACGTAAAAATCCTGAATAACCCAATATCAATTAATGAGATTGAAAACGTCATTAAAAACTTACCAACAAAGAAAAGCCCAGGCCCTGATGGATTCACAGCAGAATTCCATAAAACATTTAGAGAAGATCTAATGCCGACACTCCTCAAACTCTTCAATGAAATCAAAAAGGAAGCAACTCTCCCCAACACATTTCTGGAGGCAAGTATTATACTGGTACCAAAACCAGAGAGAGACCCAACCAAGAAAGAGAGCTACAGGCCAATCTCGCTAATGAACATAGATGCAAAGATACTCAACAAAATACTGGCAAATAGATTACAGTGAATCATAAGGAAAATTATACACCACGACCAGGTAGGATT
>PVLD010015956.1:0-46694 GCA_004027595.1 Dinomys branickii | reverse complement strand
AGCGCTTGTTGTAATGCGCCAGGCGCGACGCCTCGCCGGCGATGCGCTCGAAGATGTCGTTCACGAAGGAGTTCATGATGCCCATGGCCTTGGACGAGATGCCCGTGTCGGGGTGCACCTGCTTGAGCACCTTGTACACGTACACCGAGTAGCTCTCCTTGCGGCTGCGCTTGCGCTTCTTGCCGTCTTTCTTCTGCGCCTTGGTCACCGCCTTCTTCGAGCCTTTCTTCGGGGCAGGCGCCGACTTTGGAGGTTCAGGCATGACTAACGCAAATAAGGAAAGAAAAAGAAAAATATTCTGAACGACTCCGGCCTGATTTTGTAGCCTTTCTATGCAAATAGGGTGTAATATTCTTGCAACCCTGATTGGACCAGGTTAGCCAATGAAAGGTTCATATGCTAGTATGGTGAATTCCAATCTACTTTTTGATTGGCTGTTTATGTGGAACCATATTAATTACCTTTTTAAAGCATTAGAAAAAAAATTACCTTTTTTTTGAAAAGCCTAAGGTATTATGTTGTCCCTGGTGTGTATTATTATAGATCCTTATGTGAAGAGTCACATGTAAATTTGACTCGCTTTATGCCAAATGCTTTTTTAGCTGTAAAATTACCTGCGAGCTTTTTACTACTAGAAACAAGTTAATTTTTCCCAACATTATGCTATAGGCAAAATTCTTAAGCAGTGTGATCAGTGTCAAAATTCTTAAAGCTTTTTTTTTTCTTTTTTTAGGAATTTGTACATCTTCACAACTGTTAGAGTTTACATATTAAAAATTACCGGGATGTGATGTCAATGACTGTTGGGAAGTATTAGACAGTGAAAACCCTCCCAGTACTGTTGTGTAAGACAGCCGTTAAATTAATAAATTGTAGTGAAAGTAAAACAAAACTCCTGAGCTGGAGGAATGACAGTCAAATGCACTTTCTGGAACTTATCAGCTACTGCGGAACGTTGATTTCCGCGTTTTCCAATTTATTCACAAATATGTCGCTTGAGGTGCAGGTAACTAATATATGTGTATATAATATACACATATACATGTACGTACATACATACATACATACATACATATATTTAATAAACCTCGGAATTTTAAAAGAGCATATACGGAAGAATGTCGTGATAGGTCTGAATTTTCACTTTCAAACATGGTAACCAATCGCAGGGCTTATGGTGTTTCTATATTCCTGGCGCGGAATTTGAGAACCTTGACCAATCAGGAGGAGTTTGTCATTATAAATAGAAGGAAGGGGGAAGTACTTACTGCTTTTTTCTTTACAATGGCTCGCACGAAGCAGACGGCTCGCAAGTCCACCGGCGGCAAGGCCCCGCGCAAGCAGCTGGCCACCAAGGCTGCCCGCAAGAGCGCTCCGGCCACCGGCGGCGTGAAGAAGCCGCACCGCTACCGGCCCGGCACCGTGGCGCTGCGCGAGATCCGGCGCTACCAGAAGTCCACCGAGCTGCTGATCCGCAAGCTGCCTTTCCAGCGCCTGGTGCGCGAGATCGCGCAGGATTTCAAGACCGACCTGCGCTTCCAGAGTTCTGCTGTCATGGCGCTGCAGGAGGCTTCCGAGGCCTACCTGGTGGGTCTGTTCGAGGACACCAACCTGTGTGCCATCCACGCCAAGCGTGTCACCATCATGCCCAAGGACATCCAGCTGGCGCGCCGAATCCGTGGGGAGAGGGCATAGACTTAAATTTTCGTTTACTGTAAACCCAAAGGCTCTTTTCAGAGCCACCTACAACTTTCTCTTAAGAGTGCTGTGCCGTCCTGTTCCCGCCTTCTGGATTTCTGTTCTAGAAGTTTTGGTGGTGTGTAGCTACTGTATTCACTGGTAGTACTGCACACAGTATGCTTTAAAACGGGCTTGCCTGGCTGGGGCCGTTGAGACCCGGTTTACTAGTATATAGACCTCTCTTAATTATATTCCTCTTTTGAGAGTATGCGAGATAATCCATAGAATACTTTTAATCTAGTTTTAAAATTGGTTCCGCTGCGGTGCACTCATTCATACTTAATGGGATACCTGTGTTTTGCTTGGTGGGTTCCTCCTGGTTTTGTGTAGCTCCATTATGTAGTTGTGCTCTTGTATGGTTTGACGTGGCCACTTAATTTCAGTGACCATTCAATACCTGAGCTGCAATTTTCTAAGCTGTTAGAATTGTCCACGTCCGAATTCTCGTCTGTGCTGTAGGTCTTTTGTTCAAACAATCAGTAAAATTAGAACCCCGATATTTGCCCACCTTCCTTTTAGCAGTGAAAAATTTATTTAAAGTCAGGTAATGAAATATTTGTAAATTCACGAGCAGCTGCTCACAGTTTCCAAACTCAAAGCCTGCTTTTTACACGCCTGTGTTGCTTGAGAATGACAAATTTATTTTTATTGGTATTTAGGCAAGCCAAATACTGTAACGGACCCAGACATATAGAATGGAACAAATAAAACTTATCACTTACAATCAGGATAATTTCCACCGTGTATACCCTGCCAAATTTTTGTGAGAGCCTTTAAAAACGAAGACCATTTTCCTACGAGAGTATTTTAGGTCTTACCACTATTAAAGAGGGGCGGGGACCAAATGAGCTTTCCCGCCGGTTTTCTCTTTCAGTCTTCAAATAGGTCCGACTCTTTGTTTTATGAGCGCACCCAGTGGATACGTTGCCAGTATACCTGAGTGAGCTTCTAGTTATTCTGCTATCTTTTTGAGTACCTCACTATGTCAGGTCGAGGCAAGGGAGGCAAGGGGCTTGGCAAAGGAGGCGCCAAGCGTCACCGCAAGGTGCTGCGCGACAACATCCAGGGCATTACCAAGCCCGCCATCCGCCGCCTGGCCCGGCGCGGCGGCGTCAAACGCATCTCCGGCCTCATCTACGAGGAGACGCGCGGAGTGCTGAAGGTATTCCTGGAGAACGTGATTCGCGACGCCGTCACCTACACGGAGCACGCCAAGCGCAAGACGGTCACCGCCATGGACGTGGTCTACGCGTTGAAACGCCAGGGACGCACGCTCTACGGCTTCGGCGGCTGATTTTTTCTTTTCTTTTTTTTCTTTTCTAACTATACCTAAAGGTCCTTTTCAGGGCCACTCTCTTTTTCATTTAAGGAGCGCAGACACTTAAGAGTTGGGTTTCTGAGTGTTACAGTATTGAGACACATGTCTTGACTGTTAAGAATAGCTCTGGAGCTGTTTGTGGCTCTGGGCCCTGTTAGGTGTGCACAGATGGGTCTCTGAGATCCTGTGAAGGGCCATGGGTTTTTGGGTTATAAATTAGTGAGCTGGCTGAAGGTACCAGTTTACACAGCTGCACTGCTACTGTGCTGGAACTGACAAAGGACCTAAGTAGTTGAAGGTGTAACAAGTAGTTGAAGGTGTAACTAAGGCTAACTACACTCTTTTACCTAAGTAAAGCCAATTTCCTTTTTTTTTTTTTTTTTTTTGTCTTTTTGAGACAAGATCTCTGCAGTTCAGGCTGGCCTTGATCTCACTTTGTACCCCTGGCATCAAACTTGCAACAATCTGCCTACTTCAGCCTCCAGAGTCCTTGGGTTACAGGTGTGCGCCACCGTGCTTGACCCTTAGTGCCAATTTTTGTGAGAGGTGGTTAAGATAGTTGATACCTTTAAATACTTCAGAAAGCATTGTCAGTGAATAAAACCTTGCTAAAATATTCTCATGTCTACAAAGTTATTAAAGTTTTTGTTTTCTGGAGATTCTGCCTGCAGGCTAGCTTGGCACTATGCAGCCCTGGCCTGCACTGGTAGGGATCTTCCCGTGTGTCTCCTGATGCTGGGATTACAGGCGTTCCTCCTGTTTTGTCTCCTGATGCTGGGATTATAGGCGTTCCCCCTGTCTCCTGACTGCTGGGATCACAGGCCTTTCTCCTGTCTGTCTCCTGATGCTGGGATTACAGGCGTTCCTCGTCTCAGCGTCTCAGCGTCTTTGAATGCTGGGATTATAGGACTGCACCACATCTGGCTCACAGGACCGTATTGGTGCGGTGGGGGAGTGGGCCCTTGTGTTACCTACATCAATTCACTTCAATAAAAGAAATCTACCGTTGAATTTGTGCTTCTGGGTGTGTGTTTAAAACCCATGTGATAAAGCTGTAATTGGAACTTAATCATACTTTGTGTTTTCAGAGTACAAATACTGCAGAGCCAGTTAAACATCATGAAAGGAAAAAAAAAATCCTGAAACTGGCATGTTATATATGATTGTCTTTTTTTTTTTTTTCCTTTCTGAGGATTGAACTGAGATTCTTTAAAGTGAGCTACCTACGTGGACTTTTTCTGCTTTAAAATACAAACACACAGAAATGTTAACTTCAAACTTTATTGCATTTTGTCTCTTAAAAAAACATGTAAAGGGGCCGGGGATATAGCTCAGTGACATAAGCACCTGCCTGGCAAGCGTAAGGTCCTGAGTTTGATTCCTGATACCGCAAAAAAAAAAAACAAAAAACAAAAAACAAAAAAAAAAAACTTGTAAAGGACACTTGTAGGAACTTGAAGGTGGACTAGGTATTAGATTTTAGGGAATTTTGTTTTTTAAGATTTGATATAGTTAAATTATGAGGATTTCTTTTCATAGGGGTTATATGTTGAAGTATTTCAGACTTAAATTTCATGATGAACCGTTTGAAGTTTACATGTAGATAGATACAGAAAAATGGTACTCTCCTGTCTAGGTGCTAGATGATCAATAAACTCAACTTTCATCTTTTGTTGAATTTTTTATGATAACACTTCTGAAAAAAGAAACTACACAGGTAACAACGTTTATTAGAGGATCAGTGCCATTATGAGAGAGGCCCTCTATATAGGAGAATTTCAGACCTATTTTCCTGCAGAGAGGAGATGGAAGTAGCAGGACACTCTGCTGCCTGATGCATGTTATAACTGTGTATATTATTCCACTTGCTCTTTAACGAAAAGCTAGTCAGAGTGCAGGATTATGGGGGCAGAATATTTGAGGCAATGTTGGCAAATGTACAAAGGGCAGTAAATAGTTTAATGCAGTGCAGAATGGAGACATGTGAAGCATGAGGCAGGCGTGGCATTTGGCTGTTGATGAAGGGCCTCCTATAAATAGAGCAACTCAGAACATGAGGTACTCTATGCTAGCAGGTGTGACATGAGGAAGGAGTGTCACATCGAATGTTAGCAAGGATGAACAAGTTATAGATTAGTTTATTGCCTTTAGTTGGGTAAGATATCAGACTTCACAAACCCTGACACACAGAAGACAGAGCAAAGAGACTGGCATGTTTTCTGAAGCTAACCCTAACTAATGCCTCGAATGTTGGCATTGTCAGGGCCAGGGAAGAAAGCCATCTTTTTTAAATTTCAGGGTCTATTTTCTTTCAGTTCCTTCCTGTACAGTTTTTAGGTTCTGTTGGAAATGGAGTCAGTTTCATCCACATGCCATAGAATTTATTTTAAGCTGAAGTATTGTAGCTAGAATTGTAGACCCAGAGATGTGAGGACTTCAGACTTGTACAGAAACTGCAAAGTGAGATGAAGTGATTTGTGTCAGATCATCTTTTGACTTGCATAGAATTTATTTTAAGCTGAAGTATTGTAGCTAGAATTGTAGACCCAGAGATGTGAGGACTTCAGACTTGTACAGAAACTGCAAAGTGAGATGAAGTGATTTGTGTCAGATCATCTTTTGACTTGGGACTGAAAGTTCCCATTTCTTTTTCCTAAATATCCGCTTAACCGGCAACCATCCATTTATTGGCTAATTATGACTAGATGCAATCAGACTAACAATTAGAAATGTATATGAGGCAAGCAGCTAGTTAGAGTTAGCTTAGGAAAACATGCTGGTCTTTTGCTCTGTCTTCTTGGAGACATTTATGCCCTATGTACCCACCAGTGTAGCAGTGACAAGCTAGAAAGGCACAAGCCCACTGAGTTATTGTTGAGGCAGACATAATAGAGATGCCTAAAGGTAGTAATTTCTGTATAAGTTTATTTCTGTAGAAGAAATAAATAATTAATGAGTGATTGGGGAGGGGGATGTCCTAGAACTGGGGGTCAGGGGATGAAGAATTGGCATTAGACTCAAGAGCTGATGTTTGATTAAGACTCAGAGAAAGGATGTTCTATAATATAGGACCTGCAAAAAGAAGACCTTAAGATGAGAAAACCGTTGTGCTGTAGGAACAAAAAGAAGCTACTCATTGTGGACTCCTCTATTTCCAAAGTGTAGTACAATTTGCATTTCCTTCATTAGATCTCTGACTTTGACCTTCCTGTCTTACAAGGACTTCTGTGAACACACTGAGTCCACTTGGGTGCTCTAGAACCAACTCCCAATCTCCAAATTTTTTGGGTTTTTTTTCCTTTTCAGTATTGAGGACTGAATAGTCTACACCACCCGCCCTCCCTTTCTGTTAGTTTTGAGTCAAAGTCACTGAATTGCCCAGGCTGGCCTGAAATTGTGTTCCTCCTGCCAGAGGTTTCCCAGAGTTTTGAGATTATAAGCATGTGAGACCATGCCCAGCTGTCCAAATTCTTAATTCAATTAATCCTGAAATGTCCCTGTTACCATGTGAAGGCTACATTCAGAACTTCTGGAGTGTAGACCACAGGCATCTTTGGGGAGTAAGAGACATGCTCTGAACACTTTTTATGGAGCACAGGGACTTTTATTAACACTATTGTTAAACAAACATCAGTCCTTAAAGTACACAATCCTCTACCAGAAAATAGAGAAAACAATTAGAAAAAAAAAATCTCCAAACCCTTACATTACAAGAGATACCTGAAGGTACAGAGAAATGGAAAGGGGACCAAGAGGTAGAGAGGTGGGGAGGGGACTCAGAAGCAATTAAAGTGTGTCATGCACAAGTACCAACCTCCCCATGATGAATGTAATCAACATGTACTCCAAACATGTGCCAATAAAAATTAAAAGAAATAAAAGATACACTGAATATATAGCAGTATTGTTGAAGGAATTCCATAGGTCTATGCTCAATGAAGAAAAATCCTGTAAGAGATAAACTCAAAAGCTGTGCTGCAGAACCGATAATACTGCCACTGTTGAGTGTGAGGGGTAATTTGGCACTTTGGAAGCTTAGACCGCCACCATCTCTAAAAACTGGCCTTATCCTAAGAGAAGCAGCTGTCTTGCCTTCTAAATTTTGAGGTATTGTAGGTTAGTGAATTTTAGGCCATGTGTATCTGTAAGAAGGGCTGAGAATTTGAGTTCTGAGGCCTTGGTTAGAGGGATCAGTTCCCTAACCTTGGAGTTTCACAAATTTATAATAGAAATGCATTGACCGTTATTTTCCAAATTCTTTGTCCTACAAGTTTCAAGTGAGAGTAAAATGAACACACAAACATTTAAAGAGAACATTAGAAGTACCATATACTTTTTGTAGGTCCTGAGGATACAGAATGAAGATACTGTTTAAGGAAGGCCTCAAAAAATTTTGAAGAGACAGCCATTAAACTTCAACAATTGTTCTATGTGTTCAAGAGCTATAGTAATAAAAAACCCTGGGAGGCCTATATAGGACCATGTGTGGGCTGGCTGTGCTTTGAGTAGCATAAGAGAGCCCTAAGCAGTGATTGTACCTGGGAGAACCACATAAAGTTTTAAAAGAAACTCTTGGAGAACCCCTCAAAGGACTTGAAGGCTACTTGTGGAAGAAATGGATTTAAAGGATTACTACTGCAGTTCCACTTGTGACAAGTTTTCAGTACTTTCAACTTTCCAATTCAAAACTGGGGCAAGGTTGTGGCGATAGGCAGGTGTCAGGTAAGATACAGAAATTGAAGTGCTGTTCTGCAGGTAAGGGGATGATACATTCAATTCTACTCAGGGCATGTATGTCTCACCATCTAAAGCACACTCGGAATAAGACATACGCAGGTTCTACCAAGTTAGTGACGCAACAAATCAATGTAAAAATAAAAGGAGTGCAACCCAGAAAAGCAAACTGAAAAGAATCCATCAGAAATAGGATCTGGACAAGTCAGAAAAATACTGCAAAAATCTTGAAATGTTAAAGGAGTAATAAACAAGCTCAGGTGTAATGAATGAAATGGTTATTGTTTTGGCATTTGACAGTGGAGTCACTGGCAACGGTAGCAGGAGTATTCTCAGTGAGCGGTTGGCATTTAAATCATACACATAATCACAGCGATATAAGATGCGCGGATCGTGACTAGATTGAGCCTTAAAGGTTTCACAAAGTGGGGAAAAATACAGGAAGTAATGGTCTCCACTGAATTGAAACACATGAAATATAGTTACATATAGAGTGTGGCCATGGCTACTTAGATCTGTAAGCAAATAATTTTCTAAGCGCACGGGCATTTCTATTATTTAAGACGAGTGACAACTTCAATGACCTTAGTTAATGGCTGTCTTTAGCCTGAACAACTGTAAGTGGGTTTCAGGGAAGTCACAAAATGGCGAATCAAGGATCTTCTGCTACCAAGTGTTGAACGAAATCATAATGCCTGTGATTTCAAGTCCTCCCAGGATTGATTCGGGAAACACAAAATGTTTCCTCGACTTCAGTGCAAAGCACAGTACGGGTGAGAGCCACGTACCCATATTAAATACCATAGAAAGCACTTTTATAAAACTTTATTCTAGTTGCAATATCATGGAAGAGTACAGTCAGCTTTTGCCAAAGGCCGACAAAAGACTGGTTAAGACTAGACATTGTACTTCTTTTGTGGTTTCTTTTCATAGTTAACATCTCCATGTGGGTAGAGCGGCTGCAAGGCTTTGTTCAGAGTACCCAAGGCGCCATGTTAGTAAGCTGGGAATGCGGTAACTAGCACAGCAGGGTTAAGAGATTTTTAGAGCAATACAGAATAAGGCATTGTATAGTTTATACCTTTACGTTGTTACCTTCAGGTTGTTCCCATTGCACTCTTTTCTCAACCCGTCTCCCACTGTTCGCAAGATTGCTTCAAAAATTTTGCAGGTGTTGCACAATTACTTTGTCGACTAAGTGCAGAAGCCCCTTTGTATGGCCAGGTGGTGGCCCTGAAAAGGGCCTTTGTTGACATCAACTACACCAGCAAAGCGTCTGTTTAGCCACCGAAGCCGTACAGCGTGCGTCCCTGGCGCTTGAGCGCGTAAACCACGTCCATGGCGGTAACAGTTTTGCGCTTGGCATGCTCTGTGTAGGTGACCGCGTCGCGGATCACGTTCTCCAGGAACACCTTCAGCACCCCACGGGTCTCCTCGTAGATGAGGCCAGAAATGCGCTTGACGCCCCCGCGCCGGGCCAAACGACGGATGGCAGGCTTAGTGATGCCCTGGATGTTATCACGCAGCACCTTGCGGTGTCGCTTTGCGCCACCTTTACCAAGGCCCTTACCGCCTTTACCACGACCAGACATGATGTAATGAACTGAGCTACTAAACACCAGTGACCCAGAGGCTTTCTGCACTACCTTATATACCCCTGCTGCGGACCTTTTTGGAAACTGCAACAGCGCGGGCGGGAACAAATCTCTGTTCCCGCCTCCCCGCCCTACGGGTTGTACGTGCAGTTGCCTAGAGAAGGGAAAGAGGCGGAGACTAGAGGGTCGCGTGACTCAAGCTATCAGTCTGTGTTGAGCTGCTGGTCTGTGTCTTGTGGAAGGATGACAATGATTTCTAACAGTCCTTCGTAGTCATAACTTGCAAAAGAAGGCTCTAGTAATACATTGGTCTATGAGATACCAAAATAACGTTAAGTTCTCGATGAGAAGATTCTTTAAAAATGTAAGAGGCAGCGTACGGTGTTGTATGCCTGTAATCTCTACACTGGGGAGGTTGAGGCAAGAGGCAAGAGAGTGACTTCAAGTTCAAGGTCAGCCTGGGTTATGAAAGTGAATTCAAGGCTAGCCTGAAGTGCATAATGAACCTTGTCTCAAATAAACCAAAAAAAAAAAAAAAAGAATAAGAGACCACAAATCTTTGTTTGATAAGTGTATGTGCACATCTTTTTTTCAGTACTTTTGATGCGGGAGGTGTATAAAGAGGAGCCCATGTGAAATTTCCTATGGTTTTCTTCTCAAGTTATAGGGTACTAAGCACATTCCAGGTTTGAAAAAATCTGAGGTTTGGAGATTTAACTCTTAGCGAGGTATTGGTGGGCCTGATGTTTGAGCCTTGTGATCTTGCCACCTACCACTAATTCTAGGGCAGTATGACAGTAATGAGTATATCAAGTGGAATAATAGTTGCAAATTCACAGAATTAACAAAAATAAAACTAAAATCATTGTCAAATGTCCAACTAAAAAGTAATCAAAATATTGCCCTATTTCCAAATCATAATTTGATAAGCCTAGCCAAATTCCAGCAGTTACACATTGGAAACATTCATATCCAGTGTCTGCCATATACCAGAGGCAATTTTTTAAAATTTCTTTTCTGTTGGGAGAAAAAAAATTATTTATTTTCTGTGTTTAGAGCCGCCCTGGGACTTAGATCAAGCACAGTTACCTGCTGGCTTGGAAACACTGCTTTTCCTTTGTACAGTGCGGCTGCACAAGCTGCATTTCTCCCTCCGTGCTGCCATTCAGGGTCTGCAGCAGGCCAGCCAACTGTGGTTTGGGAATCCCAAGTTTTCAGTGACAATCATGGCTTTTTTTTCAGAAAAGTTTTAAGGCAGGAGCAACGTGCTATCAGGTTAAGGGTTCAGGCATGAAGCTAGCACGCTTCGAGTTGCTGCCTGGTGAGGCAACTATATCTCAACTCATTACAGTTATTTGGAAACTTGTTAGGCACAGAAGAAAACTTCACACTTTACCCCCAATCGTCTGTATTTCACACAAAATCTTTGAGTCGGTGGTTTGCTCATTGTATTTTGAGCAGAATTGTATTGAAGTTGTGTTGTCCTGTTCATAGTACCAAGTGGCCACCTGTGCTCATTGAAATTGCAGTTATATAAAACTAAAAATAAGTATGACTTGAATAATGAAAGACATGGAAGTGCTCAGTAGCCATGTGTAGGTAGTGGTGACCTGTTGGACAATTGCTGGAAGTTCTATTGTGCTTCTCTGTGATAAGGGATTTTTCTTGAAGAGCTTCTCATCAGGAGTGGCAATGGCAATTTGGGACATGCCTGAGAATGAGGATTTAGAGTATTTCTAGTATATAGTAGAAACTAAGAAAGTTCCAAATCTCCTTTACATGCAGGTGTACTAGAGACATGTTAACTAGAAATTGGGAGTTTGAAAGCATAAATGTCCTTTTCAGAATATGAAACTGCTATAGTATGTTTGTGCCTGTTGCAAGGCCTTCTGGTAGGATATTAATGTAATGTTCTCACATTTGATTCTAGCAAAGTTCTGTCTTCTCTGTAGTCCTTGTATTTTCTTTGCTACTTGTGGATAATTATTCTGCAGTCTCCTTGCTTCTTAAATCTTTGAAATCCTGTGAGTTTTGGCACCCTTAAACACAACCACTTTGGAATGACCCTATGAACGATTCCTGCGTCTCACTGTCATGTGCTACGTTTGTGATGATGAGAGTTTATGGAAAACTGAGAGAGCTATAACCTACACCGCAGATAGCTACCATTTATCCAACTACTTTTATTTCTATAGGTGTAAAAGAAAAAATTACAAACAGTCTAGAGGGTATTCTACTATTTTAGGGTCTCTTCAGTTCCAAATATGAAACAAAGAACACAATTCTTTCTTGAAGGCTACCCTACTAAAATAATAGCTGAGGGTTTTCTTCCCTTGTCGTCGTCTACCCTTCTGTGGGTGATCTCAACTTCAGCAACCTTGTCCTGAAAGAAGATAAGCATGTAGGCCCCTAATATAGTAACCGTATGTAGCACATACTTTTCTTACGTAAAGTTATGGAAACAAAGTTTTCTGGGGAAACGGAGTTTCATTTTATTGGCCTACAGGTTACAGCAGAGATTTTCTATCACAAAGTGGCAAAATGGCTCTTAACTCCAATACCTTTATTGAAAATCTAGTTATGGGGACCACTCAAATCTACAGAGAAGTGAAATTGAGACTTGTACAAATAGAATATGTGTACCTTAATTTGCCGAACAATTCCAAACATTTTTTAAACTACCTCTATTTCCACTATAATGATGAACAAAGTTTTTACGTTTCAAGCACTGTTAATTTTATTTGTAGGATTACATAACATTAAGCTATATACCCAAAGGAGAAGGTTCCATACAATGCTCGTGACCATGTGCTGACCAACTGACCCTTTCTTCAGATACCTACAGTGTTTCCTAGAGAAATTTCTGAGTGCTACTGATGTAATTCTATTACTGACTTCTGTTATAAACAGTATTTGTATCTTTATGTTGTATGGCTGCCCCTTAGATATCAACGACTTTATTTCAGTGTATACTACCCAAAATGAGCATTTTGAAAAATTTATTTTAATGGAATTATAAAATTGTGGACACATTAAATCTTTAATGTTTATTATCTTGTCTTATGTTTACATGGGAACAATCTTCAGGTCAAAATTTCATATAGGTCAGAAAGACTAGATTTTTGGAAAGAGAAATATCTTTTAAAAGAACTGTAATACTAAATTGCTTTTCTTAATTCTTTAACAAACATTAATTTTAGTAGCTAAATATGCAAGGGAGAATATCACTTCTGTGCTTATTTACTCAGCAGTAGCCTAATTCCACCAGCTTTGTTTCAAGCTAACATAGAGTTGTCAAAGCATTCATGTTTTCTCAGCTTTTTTGGTGCATGTATTCAGGCAACTTAGGGTGCAACAGCCTAGTTTACATTTTAAGGTTTAAAAGCATGGAGAAAATTATGATTCTTCAGAACTTTTTTTTCTTTCTAAACCCTCTGTATTCATATTTGTAATTTGAAATGTCATTTTGAAGTACTTGTATGTTGTTAAATGCCGCAGTCTTCAGACAAGGTATGTCATTAAATGATTTACAATACTAAAAAAATGTGCCATGAACCTATGAGATGTACAAATTTCCAGGTCACACCTGGTAAAATGATGTGGTCCTGACATTTTCTTACTTTATTATTATTATCATTATTATTATTTTCATTGCAGATTGCATTATTAGTCTGTAATGCCCACTCTAGGTCAGGAATTCATACTTACAAGAGGAATGGAAGCGCCACACCCTCATCTTTCTAAAAATGTTAAAATCACTAAAACAGGAGGATCAACCCTATCCTACATACTGGTAAAGTAAATAGTTTTTTAAAAATCCATTTTTCTTTCAATAATCATCCCACTTGCAAGGAGAACTTTGCATCCCAATGCCAATTCCTACAGCTCAGTGCAAACAGCTCGCGGGAGAGCTTGTGCTATTGCTTCCGCGAAAAAACCGAATTTCCCTATATATTTCAGTATAATTGAATTTATTTATGTACTTTCGAGAAGATAAGAATGTGCAGAACAATGTCCGGAAAGAAAGGTTTGCCAACGAAGCTGAGAGAAACAGTATTTTTAAGGAAAACCTGAAAGTTGTCTCAATTTGACCGAAGTTTAGAAGAGAGTTGGGGGAATCAGGGAAGTCTCAGGGAGCCAGTTTTGAAACTAGGTGTAGAAAACGAGGCATGCATGAAGCCTAAAGCCTCTCGGATCCGTTTCCCCCAAATCCCTAATTATTTCGTGACCAGATTTCTTTTATTTTTACTCTTTTTTAAGGGGCAACAAACACAGCCACAGGGAAGAGCGGAGGACCTCTTCTCCAGCTGCACGGCGCACGGAGCAGGGAACCAATCACCACGCAGCGTCTCTCTATATAAACCCCTAGCCTTCAGCGCAAGGGACACGCCGTTCTGACAGTTTTGAGCTTACTTTTGCTATTCGTGGTGAGAGAGAAACATGTCGGAGACTGCTCCAGCTGCTCCTACTGCCCCCGTACCTGCGGAAAAAGCACCTGTAAAGAAGAAAGCAAAGAAAACCGGTGCGGCCGCTGGCAAGCGCAAGGCGACTGGGCCCCCGGTGTCCGAGCTGATCACCAAGGCCGTGGCCGCCTCCAAGGAGCGCAGTGGAGTGTCGTTGGCCGCGCTCAAGAAAGCGCTGGCGGCCGCCGGTTACGATGTGGAGAAAAACAACAGCCGCATCAAGCTGGGGCTGAAGAGCTTGGTGAGCAAGGGCACCCTGTTGCAGACTAAAGGCACCGGCGCCTCCGGCTCCTTCAAACTCAACAAGAAGGCAGCTTCCGGAGAGTCCAAGCCTAAAGCGAAAAAGGCGGGCGCTGCCAAGCCCAGAAAGCCCGCGGGGGCCGCCAAGAAACCCAAGAAGGCTGCGGGCGCGGCCGCTCCCAAGAAGAGCGCCAAGAAGACCCCTAAGAAGACTAAGAAGCCCGTCGCGGCTGCTGGTGCTAAGAAGGTGGCCAAGAGTCCGAAAAAGGTAAAAGCTGCCAAGCCCAAGAAAGCTGCGAAGAGCCCTGCGAAGGCCAAAACCCCCAAGCCGAAGGCTGCCAAGCCGAAAGCTGCCAAGCCCAAGGTTACGAAAGCGAAGAAAGCGGCCCCTAAGAAGAAGTGAAAGTGCCGGTCGGTCTTTTCACAAATCTCAACGGCTCTTTTCAGAGCCACCCAAGATGGCAGTCAAAAGAGCTTAACGCTTAGGTCACGTTTTATAGTTTTGCGCCTTTTTGAGTTTTCGGATTCGTTCCCCATTACGCACGGCGTGAGCACGCATGGGTAGATGAATAGGAATAGGCGAGAGTAGCCGCAATATCCAGTGGTCTTGCATAATGTTTCGTGGGGAATAGTTTTTGGTACTAGGTGTTCCTCATTGAGGCAGCTCCCAGGCCGGCAGCAGGTAAAAGGAGGTGTGGTGTGCTGCGTGTTAGTGTTGGTCTGTAGTTGCTCTCTGCTTTAGTGTGGACTTAAGTTCCCCACTTGTGGAGCCTAGGATACATGCGCTGTGCCACAACTGTTAGGAGTGATTACTTTTGGGATGAGATTGAAGGCAATGGGCGAGTATAAGAATGATTAGTCCTGTGCGCAATTTTGTTTTCCCCGCCTTGGCATTTTGAGTGAAACTCTAAGCCAATTGGAGGGAGGTATAGTAGTTTAGCACTATTGTCCAAAATGTTTTTTCATTGGTCCGTATGGCTCTGGACTTAGCCAATCAGAATGTATTATTTGCAATTTTGTTGCAGTTTCTTGGTTTGGTCAGAAAATCACAGAACTTGAGGTATTTAAGACTTCCTGTGTGTACTGAGAAGTGGTCGGAGAAACTACCCGTGCCGTTTGTCTTATGCGTAGTAGGAAGCAGAAGCCCTTTTTTCCCCCCTGAAAGTTGTGAATTTTTTGTTTGGAGATCATTTGGATACTGTGTACTGGTCTTTAATCCGCGTAATTGTCGCTGCTACCCTGATACTAAGGTATGGTTAGAAATTTAAGGAGCGTTTCTGTAACTTTGCCATTTATTATCTCCTGTCCCATATTGCTTCCCTACCGGATATTTAGGAAATCCAGGGAACCATGATTTTAGCTGTTTCCTCCATCTGGTGTGTGGACAACCGGAAACAAACCTTAGAAAGCGGTGTGGTTTGCAAGTAGGGTGGTGAAGGTGGAGTTACCATGGCAAAGAAGATGGGCTATGGGGACGGGAATTGACTTCGGTGTCCTGCCATTGTTTCATCTTCAGGGTGTTTTAAAAAGTAATTTTACTGCCCAAAACTAATTTTACTCACAAATCCCGACGTAGAAACTCTACAGATGTTTATTCGGCTCACTGGAAAAAAAATTAATGATTTTTAACAGTCTTAAGTGCAGATTCTAAGTACCTTGTTAACTAGAAAGGTCATTAGTAACTCTGGATTTCGAAGTACCTATAATGGCTTCATCAATAGTGATCACACGTTGTCTGATCTGTAAATTACTCAGATCATGTGTACAGTCTGAGTCCTTCAGAATGACACCCTTTATTACATGTACTGCTAGACCTTTCATCTGTTACTAAAGAAACATTGTTCGTGAAATTTTTTGATAACATTTCCCCTATCTCGTTTAAAACTACTGTTTTGAGACGGTCTGTGTATGTTTCTGCAGACCATATAGTGCAGAGTCCAACATATCCCAAGAAATCTTGAGCAGCAGAAACCTGAAAATCCCTCCTGATTGAAACACCTATTCATTTTCATTTGTTTTCTCTTGTGTTTTTATTCTGAAACAGTTTATTAAATTTTATATTTTACTTAAACCTTTCTGTTAAAAGAAAAAGTGGGAGGAATGTGGCCAGGACTATCTTTCCAGCTCAAGCAGGACTTCAAGTTTTTTGAGCCAGTGCTGTATCATAATTTTTTGCTTCTGAAGAAAGCCAGAAAACCCTGTATGAGAGTGGCTTGGTTAGGAAGGATAATTGCAATCATCAGTCAATGTAAAATGGTAAAATGAGGACATGTTTTAAATAACTGATTTGAGTTACCCAGCAGGAATGACGGAGATCATGGAGGTCTAATGCCCAGAATGAGAGGCTCTTACTGAGGATGAGATTTCACAGTCAATAAGAGCAATCACAATGGCCACCACATCTCTATTCATTGTTTTAAAAGGCTTTATAACATATCTTGTTTGGGTCTCATTACAAAGCTCTGACATAAGGTGTAAATAAAATGATTACTTTAAAGTTGAGAAAATTTTGACTTAGACCTCATGAGCAGAAATGAGCATTTGTTGTCAGTAAATAAAATGGACAGGGGTCTCTAACAGAGACTTCTTGATTTTCCTCACATTTTACCCTTTCTCTCATGGAAAAGTGGTAGAATTCAGTTCCTTTTTAAGCTCACTGAACAACAAGCAGTGTCTTTTTTTTTAAGCTCATTGTGAACCATTTCCTTCCCAATCCACAAAGAATGCAACAGGAAGAGGTCTTATTGGAGTCTTACCCTGACTTATGTCAGTTTGAATTCATACGTATTCTACCTTGAACAAGCACTGATTTTCAAGGGAAGGAGAACTTTTAAAACTTTTTTGTCCCTTTCCTACGAGTTTTTTTCAACCGGTAAGGTGGCTCACAGTGACTGCTGGAGGGTGGAGGAGGAAAGACTGAGGCCAGCGTAGAAGACAAGAGGGTCATTTTCATACTCTCTCCGCTGATGGAGGGCCCTTTTGTGTAGGGCATAGGTTTGGCATAAAAGTAGCTTCCAGAACCAGCTTGCAGGCGGTACTTTGTTCCTTCTATGTACTTAGTTATTAATTGTATGGCTGAAGTAGTGCCTAACTCTCCCAGGCCCCCAACTACTTGCCAGCAGGGGCGCTCTTCTCAGCATGTAACTCAGTTAAGCACCTAGGCTGTCAGCCACAGACACAGGATAAATTAGCACATGGGATGAGAGAGAACAAGAAATCTTGCTTGTCCCAGGACATTTGGAGACATCTGCAGCCACCTGAAAATTTACAATGGGTGTTTCAAGGACTTTGCCCAATGAGATGCAAGACAACCAGACCAATTTGACCATAGATATTTATTAAAGTCTTACCACCTGATTTCCTTTGCCTTCTTTCAGTCCTTATGAAAGGGGAACACTTCCCTTTGTTCCTTACAGCAGGTCTTTCTGGCTTCAGTCTTCCTGCACCCAGGCACAATACATTCCAGGCCATGTTGCCTTTATACAAGCCTGGTGGTCTCGGCTGGTCTCTTCCCCTTACGCCATTTGCTACAGTAATTGGCTGACTTCTTTTAAGTGGTGGAGGCTTAGTTAATATTACTGTGTGGAGCCCTTAATTTTTCTGCCAATACGTGGAAAACTCAGGTTCTTTTTTTCTTTTGAGAGCAGGCCTTGAACTCAGTATGTCACCATGGCTGTTCTCCAACTCACTGCGATGCTCCTGCCTCAACCTGCTGAATGGCAGGATTACAGGCATGCTCCACCATGTCTGGCTTCAGGTTCAGTTTTAAAGAATTCTCAGTATGTCCTATATTTTCCCTGCACATGCTCTTGATCTTCTCTCAACTGGGGTGATTATATTGCTTCATATTCAGTTTCCTAATGGTAGATTTTTTAGTTCCAACTTGCATTCTGATCATTCTGCTACAAGCAAACTAAAATATACTTGATGTAAATGATCATTGTCTCTGCATTGCTTTGGGACAAGTGAAAGATTGCAGCATCCTTTCATGATTGTTTCTTGTTGCTCACATTGACAGACGCTAATAGCAACACAAATTGGTCTTTGTTTCTATTAGTATTTCACCCCTACAACTTTTTCACTTGAAATCCCCTCTGTTTTCTTTCTTTGATAATCTTTGCATTGCTTCAAGTTCCATCTCTATGAACAAATTCCTCTAATTTAAATATCTAGTTATCAGCTAGGCATAAGATAATGTACCTGTAATTTTAGCTTCTAAAGAAGCTGAGTCAGGAGGATCTCCATTTTGAGGCAAGCTTAGGCAGTGTAGCTAGACCTCTTCTCCCTGCCCTCTTCTCCCCTCAAAATCTAGTTATCTTTGGTAATGTCCTTATGTGAAATGGGGTACAGTTATTGCCAAAATAGAAATTTTAATGCATGAATTTGTCTTTTTTTTTTTTTTTTTGCGGTACTGGGGATCAGAACTCAGGACCCTGCACTTGCTAGGCAAGCGCTTATTCCACTGAGCTATATCCCCAGCTAATGCATGAATTTGTACTAACTAAGCAGTTAATTTTTTCATGCTTTACGCTGGGTGTGTATATGTTTAATTGAATTTTTAAAATCTTGTTTACTGAAGTACATTATTGCCAGATAGTAAACAGATTCAGTTACTCAATTTTTGTGTTTCTCCATGTGTAAGAAGCTAATGGTAACAGCATTTACTGCTTTTTGTGACTGAGGTTTCCATGGTCATATTTGTTGACTGTCGTCTACAGTCATACCACTCTGAACATCCCCTATCTCATCTCATTTTTACACTGTCTTATGGAACTTTTTAAGTATATCATTCTGAAGCATTGGGGACACTACCAAACTCAAAAAAATCATCTCTACTTTTTCAATAAAAATCTCTAGATATGAAATATCAATAATTACTCTGGCCAGATGCACTAGAGAGGATGTGGAGAAATAATAACAGTTTACCTTTTCTTTTTCAGAAGATAAATGATCAGATAACTGATCATTCAGAGGTTACATTCATATTATTTAGATTATATATTCTGCAGGAGATGAAAGGGGTGAACTCTTTCTTTGTCCATCGTAAAGGGTCATGGCCAAAACCCAGATAACAAAGGACAGGTGTTATGACTTGTGTCTAGATGTCTCCCAAACCCTCATGCTCTTATAGGTGGGGCTTTTTTGGAGGTGATTGGATGTAGGATTTGTGTGATACTGGGAATAAGGGTGTGTGGTCATAATTTAGTCCTCTGATTGTAATTAACATAGTTCCGAGACTGGCTGAATGGATTGACTGAAAAGAGAAGCCTCACCATGTGTGTCGGGGCAAAACCCAAAAAGCTGATAGCCTACTTGGGATAACATGGGAAAGGCGGCTCACTTCTGCTGCCGCTTGCCACTTACTGTGTTCTCCTTGCCACACCATGGACAATTCCTCCCCTGTGATGTCCCACTGCCATGCTGCCCTGCTTTGGAACCAGCTATGGCCTACAACCTCTGCAAACTGTGACTGAAATAAAGTGATATACCTTTCATTCTTTACTTTGTGGGTCTTAGATATTTTCTCAAAGCAAAAAAAAAAAAAAAAAAGTAAGAGAACAAGTTTACCTAACACCTTTATCTGATCATAGTTCTATCTGACATAGGTATGTTGGAGACAAGGAAGGTCAAAAGAAAAATAAATACGCCTTTTTCTGTTTAGGTTCCATGAATCATGGGTTGCCATGAAGTAGGGTGAAATAGGACTGGACACAATGGATGTAACTGGAAGATGCTATAATGCATGAAGGAGCCCAGAAGGACTGTGCAGATTTTTCCTGGCCTCTGTGCGCTGCAGGGGATGGAGTGGGGCACCTGGTATGAGGATCCTGTAATCTCTCAAACAAGACAGGTCAAAAAGTTTATGGCCTGCCCCACGATGAAGACAGGTTGTTGGAAGATTAGAGCATTATTTCTAGGCTTGGTGGCTTAGTTGGGGGGAAGCAGCTGTGTCTTCTAGTACTTGCATTGGGAGGGGGAGGAGAAATTCTAATTTCTCCGGTAGGCCTTGGCGAAACAATAGGGAGCCAGAGAGAAGAAAATAGTAACAGTTCAGAAAGAAACTTCCTGAAATGCATCACTTTAGGGCCTCATTTTCTAAATCCAAGGGTATCTACAAGCAGTCCTATAAGCTTGAAGTGATTATATAGCATAATTTACCAATAGGTACATGTAAAATATGTGAATGAGATTTGTGTTCTCTGGCAAGGTGTAGTAGTGTTATAGGCAGCTGAGTTAGATAAAAATACTATAGGCAGTCAGACAGGGCTGGGCCCTCAAAGGAGCCAACATAAAAGATACCTGTGGGCCAGACCTTTAAGACAAAAGGGGCTAAATAAATGCACCCACATACCTCCCTAGGTGTAAATGTCAGGGATTGATAATATAAATAAGTAACAACTACCTTCTAAAAGCCAGGAAGAGTCACTAGCCCAAGCCCCACAGGAAAAGCCCTGCTCTGTATTCATGCCGGCTTACTGCGTGATTCGCTTTCCCATTTGATCCCAGTTCATTCAGTCTTACCTTAATATTTATCCTTGCAGTCTTATTGGCGGATCATAGTTCTGTCCATTTTCCCTACCTTGGGCCCGCCTCGCCTCATGGTTTTTCCCTATAAAAGTCCCTAGAAAAGACAGAGTCGGGGTGGGGGGGGTAGCCCACTCGGGGCCCCCCCTCTGTCCCTCTCTTGGACAGAAGCTTTCTTTCTCTCAATAAATATATTCTGCTCTTAACCTCTGTTGTTCCTAAAATTCATTCTTCGGTTTTAGAGAACAAAAACTTGTCTAATATCATTCAGGTTGGGAATTTTATTTTCCTGTATCAGTAGGGTATGCCTATAATTCCAGAATTTGAAAGGCTGAGGCAGGAGGGTCACTGTAAATTATAGGCCAGACTGGGATTCATAGTAAATGTAAGGCCAGCCCGAGCTACACAGCAAGACCCTATTCCCCCACAACCCCAAAAAACTTTTCCCAAAAGATATGTGATCTCTGAATAAAATTACAGTTCTTTTTATTCATTGTTTATTTGCTTTGGAACAGGGTCTTACTCTGTAGGCTGGACTGACTTGGAACTTACAGGAACTGACTGACCCTACTGCCTCAGCCTCCCAAGTGTTGGGATTATACGCATTGTCTTGGTGTAAGACATTTGCAATTGCAGCCTTGAAATTTTTCTCTGTGTGTGTATTCATCAAGATTATTAATTAAAAAGTTTGAGCCCAACCTGGGCAATTTAGAGAGCTAATGAGACATTTTGTGTGAAAGTTAAAATGCCTAGAGGTAGAGCTCAGTGTGAAGCACTAGGGTTAAATCCTATCTTAGTTACTTTTCCTGTTGCTGAGAGAAAATACCGGATGCCTAAAATTAAGGGAAGAAAGGTTTATTCAGGTTACAGTTTGTAGCAGTTCCAGTCCTTAATCTGCTGGTTGTAAGGCAGGGTGGCATGGCAGTTCAAGACTGGTGGAAGACAGCAAAAGCAAGAGCAGAAAGAGAGGCAAGCCTCATTTCCTCCCTTACATTGTGTGCAGCCTACTTGCCCTAGAGCAGGAGCACCACTCACACTCCCAGTTCCAGCACTAGACAATGGACCAATCACAAACTTTAAATACAGCAGCCTCAGAAAAGCCTACCCAGTGGGCCCCGGCAGCTGCTCCGCTGTGGGTCCCACGGCTGCTCCGCTGAGGGCCCCCACTGAGGGCACCTCACCCATAGCATGGCGACGGGGTGGAGCCAGGCGGTCTGCTGTGAGCATATGTGCTTTTCCACCTCCGACCATGGCAGTTTGTATACACCCATGTATGTTATAGTTTAGTCTGAGGCAGCTATATCTCTTCCCAAGGTGAGAGTCCAGGCATATAGATAAACCCAGGAGTACAGTTATTATCACAGGGAAGATGACTGATTGAGTGGTAGGGCAACAGAGATGAGGGAGGAGAAAAATTGAATGATCAATTGGGCCATCATCTGTGTAACTGAGTAACAGAGGTGAAGGTAACATTATGTTGCACAGCATCCAGAGCTAATTCCCTTCTATGTTCTCTATAATTCTGTATTTCCTCAATCGTTTTTGTATTAACAGAAGTGAAGGTAACTTTATATTATACAGCATTCAGGGCAAATTCCCTGTTATCTTCTCTTTAATGTCTTTGTGTTAACTAATGTGAAGATAACATTATGTATTACAACATCCAATGCTAATTCCCTTATATTTACTGTATAATGTTGTCATATGTCTCCATTCTTTTGTCTTTAAAATAAAATAAAATAAAATAAAATAAAAAAGAAAAGCCTACCCCTCCATGACCCCTTGAAGCTTTGGGGGATATCCAGACATAAACCATAACAAGTCCCTGGTAACACAAACACAAGTTACTAGTGGAATACCAGGCAAAGGCATTGTCAATGTTAATGTTTTAATGTTACATTTTTATGTATGTGAGTCAATGACATTTCTGTGAAATTTTCTAAAACTGGTATTGATACAGGAAAATAAAGACGAGTTCGTGTTCTCTAAAACTGAAGAATGAATTTTAGGAACAACGGAGCTTAAGAGCAGAATATATTTATTGAGAGAAAGAGAGCTTCTATCCAAGAGAGGGACAGAAGGGGGGCCTGAGTGGGTTACCCCTGACTCTGTCTTTTATAGGGACTTTTATGGGGAAAAATCATGAGGTGAGGTGGATCCAAGGTAGGGGAAATGGACAAAACTATGGTCCGCTAATAAAACTGCAAGGATGAATATTTAGGTAAGACTGAGTGGACTGGGATCAAATGGGAAAGCGAGTCACGTAACAAGCGGGCATGAATGCAGAGCGGGGTTTTTCCCGTAAGAGTTGGGTCAAGGACTCTTCAAGGTGGTAGCTACCTGTTTAGAATTTCAATCCCTGCTGCCCATCCCTGGGGAGGTATGTGGGTGTATTTGTTTAGTCTTTTTGTCTTGAGGTCTGGCCCACAGGTATCTTATCTTTTATGTTGGCTTCTTCGAGGGCCCAGCCCTATCTGACTGCCTATAATATTTCTATCTACCTCAGCTGCCTATAACAGTATGTAATACAATTTACCAATAGAGCCAGTTGCAGTGACATGGGGCTGACATCCCGGAACTCAGTTGGAGGCAAGAGTGTAGTAAGTTGAGTCCAGCATGAACACCCTAGTGGCTTAGGCGAGAAACAGCACAACAAAATGTTGGGGATATAGCACAGTGGAAAGGCTTTGGGGTCAATCTCTGGTAACAACCACTACCCCTCCAAATTTTTTTTTTCAGTATGAAAGATTTAAAATTCTACCAGTAAAACTATGTGAACTTCATTTTGACACTGTCTAAATTACTTTGCTCATTATTGAGGCCAAAATACCCAACCCCCAAAGTTAAAGAAGAAAAGGTTTATTTAGCTCACAGTTCCTAGAGCTTTTAGTTAATAGTTGGCTGTGTAGGAGGCAGGGTGGCAAGGCAGAGAGGCATCACACAGCAGACAGGCAGGAGGCAGAAGCAGGAAGCAGCAAGCAAGTGACTAGCAACCTGAGACGGGCCTCTTTCTGTCCCTTCTAACTTATTCAGGCTACCACTCTTACAAACCATAATGGACATCGCAACTGGTAAAGCTCTCAGGTAGCTGATCATTGTTGTGTTGATACTGTTTGATTAAAATTGCAGCTTAATGTAAAAGTTATTGGTTCTACCACATTTGTGAAGCTTTCTTGTTAGTTTAGTGCTGGTAGAATGACAGGTGTGTCTTTGGTAACTATACAGTAAATACTTAATAATATGTATTTTTACAGGACTTCTGACCCAGTACAACCAGTTAATAAATGTTGGTAATTTACATTTAGAATAGGAAAACTATATATTAAAATTGCATGACGTCTGCCTTTCATTTTTATTACCAGTAATAACTAAATGGTAATTTGTTTGCTCTGTATTCTTTTATTTTGAATGTCCATTTTATTAAAACTTCCCTTAGAAAGGAATTGTTCACCAGTGAATAACACCTAAGTCTTAATATCCACCTGCCATTATGATGGCCAATATCAAAGAATGGGTTAAATAACCCTAAGTTATTGCAGGCTGATCAGGGCCACAATCTCCCAAGTAAGCGGACGGACGAAGGTGTAAATAAAAAATGAGACAATGGACTATGATTTCAGGGCTTCCAGGAGTGGCTAATTCTTTTCCTGCTTCTATATTCTCTGAATTAGCCAAAGACTTTTCTGGGTCGCCCAATTTTTATTAGGTTTACAAATAAGGGAGGGGAAATTCTGAAGAAAATGCAGGAATCTGGGCAGGACTTGGGAATCCTTTCAAGGATTCCTCTAAGTACTATTATGTTAATTTAGGAGAGCTATGTTATCTCCAGGGAGGCCCTCATAGCAAGGCTGAGATGCCTGCAGCCATAGTTTCCTTGAAGTTAATATGGGTAGGAGCCAGACGTACTCACCTGCAGCGACCTTGTCCTCGAGGCGGCACAGCTTCGCAGGCTGAGACAGGCCTCAGCAGTGACCAGCGACTCAGAGGTTCATTTACTGTGAATCAGCTGCCCATCTGTAGACAAGGTGCTGAAGCCTCAGACAACTCCCAAGTAAATATGAAAAGCCAATTGGTTAATATTAAATCCTGCTCAGAGCCACTCTGTAGTGGTCCCCAACAGGCCAACTTGGCTTGTGTATCACTTTAAGGCATTTTAATTTTACTATCCAGTTAACTTTTTTCCATAGTAATATTAGATGGGAAACAGCATAATAAAAATTTTCATTTTCAATAAATTTTTGTGCTTTTTAGATCTTTCTAAATTTTCATACTTTTAAAAATAGAACCCACTAATCACAGTTAGAGACACACCATGGATTTGCTAAATGTTCAGCCAAAAATTCCTCCAAGAATAGTTTTTCACATAGTAAACATTCTCTTAAGTGTCCAAATCAGAACAAGGGATGTAGAACTGAATTCTTGATTTCTTTCAGCTACCTGTTCAAAAATGATGAGGTGAGAAATGTTTCCACCAGGGAAAGGCCATATATTTTATAAGCTATCACCACAATGGTGCTTTTGTATGGGTGAAAAGGACAGAATATTTCCTGCAAGAGAATGATCCAGTAGCATTCCAGGATTTATGTGTTTTAGTAATAAATATGGAATATTTTCATGCAATTTGATTTAGAGATTAAGACAGTATTTAGGAAAACTTTAAAAGTTCCTTTCGAGAAATAATGAGAACAAAACTTTTGTAAATAAAGAGGGGAAGAGAAGTTGAAAGGAGGGTTGGAGAATGAGAAGAAAAAAAGAATTGAAGTTATATACAGGTACAAATTCCCTATAATGAATGAGATCATTGGGTACACCTAAAATGTATCAGTAAACTTAATAATTTTTTTTAAACTTCCTTTTCAGTGTGTTGGCTGAAAATTTTGAAATGCTTTTTCCTGTTGTACTGGGAGCTTTGTCTGATGCTCATTCTTTTGTTCCTTCACATTTTGCAGACTAAATCTGAATAAAAGCCAACACAGAACCTGTCTCTGAGTCCTTGGTGATCTAGGGGCTCAGGAATGTATGCAAGACCTAGCACAAGAGGGTGCTGGCAATTCTCCCATGTTGGTGCACGCCTGTAGCTCCAGGGCCCTAGGAAGCTGAGTCAGGAGGACCACATGTTTGGTTGCAATAGGATCACAGGTTGGAGTTTGGCCTGGGGTCTTTAAAAAAAAAATTGGGGTGGGGCTATAGCTCCAAGCAAAGGCCCAGGGTTCAGTCCTTAACATGGGGGTAGAAAATGTAGCCCTTAGCACTAGAACAGGTGAAAGAAGTTGTCATTGTTCTGCTTTGTTGTGTATATCGTCCAATTTTGTATCTGCTGTACTATCTTACATATATGTAAATCCGTATATGTTTCTCAATAATAAATGATGTCCTTTCTCCCTGGGTATGAATATTTTGCTCCCAAAATTATTTTGTTTCTCTAAAATGTGAAGGTGTCCAAAAGTTCCATGGAAGATAAAAGCCAGTGGGCATTTTACCATAAAGGGACATTTTACCGTTACTTTCTTCTGTGCCCAATAATTATGATGTCCTTCAAATCTGTTTACTCTGCAAACCATTCCAAAATCAAGGGGCATTCAGTGTCTTGAGTAGTACACATGAGATGGCCCAGTAAGCACAGTTTCACATACCTGATTCCAAAGAAGAAAAGGCCCTTGACTTCCTCATTACCTGTAACACCCATAAGCCTTTGCTTTGTAAGAGAGGGTTGCTTTGGCCCTTGAGAGCCCATGGCCCCTCTCAGGTCTTTATCTTCAATAAAGCCTTTCTCAATTTATTCTTACACCCGTACCTGTCATGTTACTTTACTTTGAATTAAAAATGGTTCGTGAACATACATTATCTGTCTACATTATTAGTATAAGACTACTTAGAAAAATATGCTTTTCTAAGACTACTTAGAAAAGTATGGGCCTGTCAGAGATCCAAGCCATAAATTGGAAACAGGTGTCATTTCTTATTTGCTCCATGCCCTCAAGATTGATTTTGTTTAAAATGAGTAAAAAGACTCAAATACTAGAGCAGGTGCAGTGCTGCACAGAGCCCACTAGTGAAGAAAACATGCATCTGAGCATCAGCCATGATCAAAAGAAGCATCAACAGAAGTTTAGCTTGTAGTTACATCCTGTTCCAGTTCCACAAAATCCCTACATGTATTTGAGCCCGTTCTTTTGTATAAATGACTGCATGCAACCCACCTGGCTTGGAGGTACACACTTGTGATTCTGGCATTCAGGAGGCTGAGGCAGGATCAGTTTAACTTGGACTACATATGAGTTCAAGGGCAGCCTGAACTACACTGTGAAATTCTGTTGAGAGAGAAAGGAGGAAGGAAGGCCACAGCTCCATACTTGTGTTTACAATCTACTAGGTAGATTTAAAAGTGAACAGGTATGCAGATGACTTGCTACAAACTATGATGGCTGTTAAGGAGCTCAGTGTAGGAATTCCAATAAGGGATAGAACTCATCCCGAGTGAGACGGGAAATGGCATAAAATGACCGCACACATAAGCTGGCGGCTTTAACAACTATATTTGGAAGGAGGGTAGCCCCTTAAACCTAAAATTGTCTGAAGCTGCATTTTCCAAGACTTCTGTTTTAAGCAGAAACATTGCAAGTTAAAAATAAAAATTTAGTGGTGGGGGGGCGAGTCCTCCAAGAACAAGACTTCCCAGTATATTATACTTAAGATCATCACATAAAAGCCTTAGGATCCCCCCAACACCTCTGCCCAAGGAGGCAAGCTCAAAGTACTGGGAATCTTGACAAGAGAATACCTTGTCAAGCTGGGACTTGCAAGCATGGTCACCTAAGGAATGGGACATACTGTGCCTTTCCCTTCAAACTCAACTCAAGATTTCCAGCTGAGGACAAGGTCAGAGGGTGGGCACAGTCAAGACCTCAGAAAGGCAATCGGCTGCTTCCTGGTGACACCTAGGGAAGGCAGGACCCTAAGAAGTCTCAACTGCTGGGACTAAAGTGGCTACAGCCCCCCAAAGATCAGGGAAAATAAGGCCTAAAATGACTAGGAACTGAAATAAAATGAAAGGTCCCCGAAGCAAAGTAACTAAGCCCAGAAGATTCAGGCAGATCCAAAGCAGTGCCGAAATAGGAAGTACAATCCAGGCCCAAACTACCACCTAATTAATCCTTTTACCTTTGCGAGGATGGGGGCTGTGGGTGAAGCACCTGTCCTTTTAATAATACTGTAGTGCTACACAGTTTTATAGAAAAGGTAGTTGGCTCTGAAAAGAGCCTTTGGGTTCAGTTCTGCGGTGGCTCAAAGACAAAAGTTTAAGCCCTCTCCCCGCGGATGCGGCGCGCCAGCTGGATGTCCTTGGGCATGATGGTGACACGCTTGGCGTGGATGGCACACAGGTTGGTGTCCTCGAACAGACCCACCAGGTAGGCCTCGGAAGCCTCCTGCAGCGCCATGACAGCAGAACTCTGGAAGCGCAGGTCGGTCTTGAAGTCCTGCGCGATCTCGCGCACCAGGCGCTGGAAAGGCAGCTTGCGGATCAGCAGCTCGGTGGACTTCTGGTAGCGCCGGATCTCGCGCAGCGCCACGGTGCCGGGCCGGTAGCGGTGCGGCTTCTTCACGCCGCCGGTGGCCGGCGCGCTCTTGCGGGCAGCCTTGGTGGCCAGCTGCTTGCGCGGGGCCTTGCCGCCGGTGGACTTGCGAGCCGTCTGCTTCGTGCGAGCCATTATAAACTCAGTAAGACAAGAAGCTGATAAAATGGAGTCTCAGAAAAGCTAGCCGTGTGTGTATATATCTTTGCCATTTTTGATGTCATGTACATAGCAAGAGAGTCTCATTCTGATTGGACCAGGCAACTGTCACCTTGCAGCTCCGAACACAGGCATTGGTGGCGACGTTTGCTTCCGGATCACTTAACCATTGCTTAACCATTGCTAGCATTTAAACACAAAAATTAGCATAGTTCTCTAGTCCTTTCACTTTAACTGCTGTTTTTTAACTTGTCGCTTGTGGCGTCCTCATGTCATTTATTTCACAGGTTCCTTCACTGAGTTTGGGAGAATTTTACCTAATCATTATAGTGATAGTAGATTGCTTACAAAATAAATTTTAAATTTTGGGCCCCAAAAGTTAGATTTTCTTTCATCTTTTTTTGAAAACGTGCAAGATATGATTCCCCAAGTGATTGTTTTCTCCCTCTTTATGTAGAAAGCTTAATCTCACATTAAAAACATGGCCATGTAAACTGATAACTCAGAAACCTGTTCTAAATGTACTGTGATCATTATATGTAAATGAACAATTATAAGTTAAACTACATAAACGCTTTCCATGAAAATATAGCGCTCTTTTATAAGAGCACACATAAACCCAAAGCATCATTATTTCTGTAAACGTTTTGAAAAATATATCCAGTTACGGATGGCCTGGAGAACATAGGTCCTTTCAGTCAGGTTGAGCAATTCTGATTAGGGACCACTTCACCAAACGTAGTTTTGTAGTTTTATTTATAATTGTGGAGGGCCTGGGTGTGTAACTGGAGAGTAATTTATTAAACGCATTTATAAGCCTTTTGGGTAAACATGGCCAGCAAAATTCCCTTTCAAAGGTATTACTACTTAAGAGACCTAAAATTCCTTAGGTCACTACATTAGCATCTCAGTGACTATTCACTCTATTACCAGACCTTAATGATTTTGCACTTCTGAAGGTTGCAATAATGAGCTGTGATTGCCTGATAAAATAGCCTGAGGATTAGGGTTACGTTCCTGTTGTCATACTTATAATAAATTTTGCCCCGCGAATGACAAAGTACGACTAATTGCCCAGTGTACCTACTGTGTGCTCTTTTAATGACTACGTGGGTGGCTCTAAAAAGAGCCTTTGTTTTCCAGGAATTCAGATCACTGTAGAGTAGACCAGCTCTTCACTTGCCCTTAGCCTTGTGGTGGCTCTCCGTTTTCTTGGGCAGCAGCACGGCCTGGATGTTAGGCAGCACGCCGCCCTGCGCGATCGTCACCTTGCCCAGAAGCTTGTTGAGCTCCTCGTCGTTGCGGATGGCCAGCTGCAGGTGGCGCGGGATGATACGCGTTTTCTTGTTGTCGCGCGCCGCGTTGCCCGCCAGCTCCAGGATCTCGGCCGTCAAGTACTCCAGCACCGCCGCCAGGTACACCGGGGCGCCGGCGCCCACGCGCTCGGCGTAATTGCCCTTGCGGAGCAGGCGGTGCACGCGGCCCACCGGGAACTGCAGCCCGGCGCGGGATGATCGTGTCTTGGCCTTGGCGCGAGTCTTGCCGCCCTGCTTTCCGCGTCCAGACATTGTTGGTACGTAACAAAACAGAACAGCAGAGGAGAGAGAAAAAGAACAGAACAGCCAGGTAGCCAAATGACAAGCAATTATACTTCCAGTACGGATTGTAAATTGCAGCCTTTCATTTGCTAAGAGAAGTTGAAGAAACCAACCAATTACAAAAGAGAACAGGAAAATGTATTAATTTGCGTATGACGTATAGGCCACGCAAAAAATTCTCCAATGAGAACCTAAGTTTTGAAATACCACGTTTGCATAAACGCCTTACAAATATTAATGCAGCGTGGGCCAGAAATTGATCACTTCTTTTGTCCTCGGATTTCTGACTTGTGTATGTCATGCCGGAGCCCACGAAGTCGGCACCTGCCCCGAAGAAGGGCTCGAAGAAGGGGGTGACCAAGGCGCAGAAGAAGGACGGCAAGAAGCGCAAGCGCAGCCGCAAGGAGAGCTACTCGGTGTACGTGTACAAGGTGCTCAAGCAGGTGCACCCCGACACGGGCATCTCGTCCAAGGCCATGGGCATCATGAATTCCTTCGTGAATGACATCTTCGAGCGCATCGCCGGCGAGGCGTCGCGCCTGGCGCATTACAACAAGCGCTCGACCATCACGTCGCGGGAGATCCAGACGGCCGTGCGGCTCCTGTTGCCCGGGGAGCTGGCCAAGCACGCCGTGTCCGAGGGCACCAAGGCCGTCACCAAGTACACCAGCTCCAAATGAGAGCGCCCTGCTGCTGCAGCGTATAACCCAAAGGCTCTTTTCAGAGCCCCTTATTTTCTCAACGTAAGAACTGTAATGTTTTTCTAGGAGTGCACTTTTAAATACTGCAATGAAAGTAAATATGTTCGTAGAGAATACATTCTTAGTACTTTACAAGTATCTTAGTGTTAATTTTTTTGGGGGGGGGACAGGGTTTCACTATGCAGGTCAGGCTGGCCTTGAACTCACTTTGTAGCTCAAGTTCACGTTAAACTCGCAGGAGTCCTGCCTCAGCCTTCCTAGTGCTACAATTACAGGCATGTGCCACCATGCCTGGCCTTATATGTTTTTTTCATACCATTCAAATAGCTTTGAATAGCAAAATCTCTCCTCAAATTCATTTCTCATCTAAATTTCCAAATGTTCAAACCTAATTTTGAATACTTTTGTGGTGTGTGGAATGGGTATAGAGACCTGAGTGAAGTGTTTTACTTCCTGACAAAACTTGTTCTTAGGTTTTCTCTTTGAATCTGTGGTCAGCTGGCATGATAGTGATGTGTTTATCATGCAACATATTTGAAATTGTCTTTAACTTGTATGTATTTTGTATTTTTCTTGCATGTCCTTTTTGATCTGGAGGTTAGGCCACATTCCTTGTGGCAGTGGAGTATCCATAGGACTCCTCTCCAAAATGATACTTATAGAAACCAGTCACTGTATTACCTTGTAAGTAATATCTTGTCACTTTCACTGGATTACATTTATTAAAAATTATAACTCCCTTTTCTGAAGGAGATTGTATACTGTTAGACCACTACTATCAGAAAGCTGGAATCACATGTGTGAGAAGTTGCTTGTCAATGATAAGTAGAAGTAACTACATATGTTGTCATGCAGTTTCCAAATTTTGGCTGGAAAACACATTGTGCTTTCTGCTGGTTGCTTTCCTGTCTAAGATGACTGGGTGTGTTAGGGGCAAAGGGCATCAGGACCCTCGCTGCCCAGTGAGCAGTGGAGGGAGGTCAGTGTGGACAGCAATGTAGACCTTAATTTTTTTCCTCTTTCCTTTTCTCTTTTGGTGCTCTGTTTTAGTCTTTTTAAAAATTCCCCTCGTTTGTTAGTTTTTGTTTTCCCAAGTTGGATATCGTTGGATATGTAAGGATGGAAAGGAGGTGGCAAGAGGGGCGCTCTAGGCTTGTAAATATCATCCCATTAATGGTCTCTGCTTCTCATATCAGCAATTTGTTCAAGGTCTTTGGTTTTCCTCCCACATTCTGGAATCATCCTCATTACCCAGTCTCCAGTACTCTGTGCCCCAGCTGGCTCAGGATGCCTTCTGTCTTCTGTACTCTAACATTCTGTCTTTTCTCTGTCTTCCCCGGCTTATATGTGGTTCTTACTGCTGTCTGCTATCTTGAAATACTGCAAGTCAAATTTTACTTTTTGGTCTGCCAATAAGTGTATAACTTTTAATAAATTATCTCTTTAAAAGGGATCTCTAAGATTTTCTGTTTTCCTGAGTAGATAATGACTGATAGAACTAATTGTCCTTGGTTTACAGGTAACGTTGAGACTTTACATGTTAATACATATGATTATTTAACTTTTATTCATACTAAGGACCTTGATATTTTTCCTTGGGCTCAAAGAACTAAGTGTCTAAAGCATTTGTCACTGTCACTTTTGCCAGTAGATAAAGTAATTACTTGAAGAGTCTTGAGAAGTGAGGTGTTTAATAGGGTACAGGCCTCTGCAACAGTGTTTCACCAAAGTAAGTTACTTTGGTTGACTCAGGATATTTAAAGATGAACCTGGCAATTTTGCTCAGTGGTAGAGTGCTTGACTAGAATGTTTTAGGCCCTGAATTCAATGTCTCTTACCTTAAAATACTACCACCACCACTACCACCACCTCTACTTCTGTGACTGCTAGGCTATGGCAAACAGGAATGCTACATGCCTTGTACTGGAACTACATGCCAGGTGGCCTGTGACTTAGGTAGGATGCAATAAATAAAGACAGGTAGAAAAGAAAGAAAGAAAATCATAATTAAAAAGTATCCTTTTAAAAAGCCTACAGCTCCTGGGACCCAGTCAAAGTAACCAGATTGTCTATGTGGGTCATTTTAAGCTCCTCTCTTTCAAAACGCATCACACTGGGAGTTCCTGAAGGATACTGCAAGGTCTTAAATTTGTTTACCTGAGCAAGTAAAGAGCAGGAACCTGATCCAGACATAAAGAAACAGGTTGAAACATTTCAAACAATGCTTAAATTATCCAATGTAAAAGCAAAACAAAGAAAAAAATGAACTGGACTGTGTCTTGTGTCTGTAAGTTGACCAGTATGCCTCAGGGTTTTCTTTACCTTGGGTTTTCCTCCCCTCAAGAGAAGCATTAATGTTCACAGTCCCCGGAAGTGCCCTGCTTTATCTTCGGAACACCAGCACTACACCCTGGAGTGTGAGCTTTTAAAGTCATGCTTATGAATCCTTTCTATGCCTTTTTCTCATCAGTACTGACACTGTTTTCCCCCAACAGGAGGCAGTGAATCTGCGACCTATTCTGTGGGTAGGGTGGGTTTAGGCTCCTTATCTCTCCTTGGGGAACTTCCTGGGATCCTTTCTGGTGAAAACATCCAAAGAACTGAGTAATGTGTAGGCTTAAAATGCTGTTGTGCTCTGTGGGATCAGTTTAGGTATGAGATATAACGAATTATTACACATGTGTTGAAATCATCGTTCCTTTACACAACTGTAAAGCATGTTCTTCACCCTTTTCTGTCTCTGGCCTGCTAATGTACCGCATCTATTAGCCTAAGAAAGACATTTAGGGAGTACATGAAACAAATCTTCCTAACAATCCTATATTGTAACATCATGAATGAAAGCTTTTTGAAGGGCTGTGCATATCACTGAAAAGTAATAACGGTGGTGTGAATGCACACAAGAAGTCATACTCCAGGAAATCAGACTTTCTGCTCTGTGAAAGAAAAATAAACACTTTTAGAAGCTAGCAAAAACCACAGTAAAACAAAACAGAATAAAAAGCAAATTGGTGCTTTTACAATCAGGGCATTTCCAAATTTATTTCAGTCTTTGATATTGGAATTTTCATGTATACATAATTATAATGTGTCTGTAATTATCTCCACATTTAAATTTACATATGTGTGATTTCAATATGACTTTACTGAGTAAATGAGTATTACTTTATTTAATATATTTGTCAATGTTTCACTTGTGGAGTTGTATTACTTTCCTTTTGGTGATCTACATACTACAGACTTTGTGGATAAAAGTAATAAAAATTCATAAGTATGTAGTTCTGTAAATTTAGATCATTTCATGAATCTCACTAAGCCAAGTGCAAGAGGTGGTCTGATTTTAGCTCAAGAACTGAAGACTTACAACTTGTTTCTTTGTTTTTCAGGTGTTAGAGTCTACCCTCTCCTTTACTCCTGGTCCCTTTCCATCATTTTCAAAGTCAACAATCTATGGCCAACCATTCTCACACTGAAATTTATATTATGATCTATTCTAACTCCCTTTTATACTACTGAGGACCCTAGTGATTAAATAGAGTTCATTTGCAAATGATGCTATAACTTCACTGTTAATGTAGGTCAATTAGTAGACTTAATTCCATGTTTATTTTATCCTTTGTCAGATAAGGTGACAAAGATTGGTACTATGGGGGTGGCATTATACTATATATCACCATAGGGTACAATAATTGTACAGTTTGATAGCTATATAATTTTAGCTCTGGGAAGAGGAGCCACACATGGGCACTTTTTCTCTTATAATATCAGAGTCCGGTAGTTCCAAAATTATAGGCCATGACTATATTAACCAATTTACATAGTTAACTGGCAGTTCTAGTTTTTAATATTTCTCTAGATTTTTGTTGCTTCTATTGTTTATTTGAATGTTTATACATGTTCTTGTGTATGTTGTATGTACACAAGTGGAAAATTTTTCACTGTTGAAAAAAATACAATACATAAGTCTTTTGCTAGGACTGGATTGAAATACTAAAATATTTTGTATCTATACTCAGCATTTCTTCTGTAGAAGATGCCACCCCTGGCAGTTTATAAACTTAAAAGAGACGTCATTATTACAAAATGTGTATTGTGTTTTATATATATGCTATATCTGCATCGACAGTAAAGGTTTAACTCCAGTAATATTATTTTTCATTAAATAATTTATGCATAACAATGCAAGATAAAACTGATGTAAACCATGAATTTAAAAACTCCAAAATAATTTTTAAAAACCTACAAACTTTGAAAGTTAGAATAATTGCTAAAAGAATTTCTTTCCTGAATTGTCATAATTGAGTGACTTGGTAACTGGAAAAATTTAAATGCATGTTTCTAGGAACTAGCTGTGGTTTTTTTTTTTTGCATTTCAATGGAGGTCCTCCCCTGACTTTGGGGCATTTCAGTTTTAAGAAAATCCACTTTAAGCATATTAATTTGCCTTCAAAATTGTACCATTTAGTCGCTCCAAGCACATACCATTAAGTAAGGCCACTTATCAAATTTACTGCATCCTATCAAGAAGCCAATTAGGATAGTACACATGGTATGAGTAGAAGGGTAAGGTGGTTAACAGCTCTTAGTAACCACCAAGTAAACCTCTGACCTACCTAAACGAGTTTAGCACTACGCAGACGGAAACCTCTATTTTGACCAAAAACAATTCCCTCAAAAAAATAAAACATCTAACATTTGACCTCAAAAAGAACATAAGTCATCACAACTCTTACTGTGATCAAGTGGGTGGCTCTGAAAAGAGCCTTTGGGTTACAGGCAGTAGCAGCAAGGGAGCGCTCACTTGGAGCTGGTGTACTTGGTGACGGCCTTGGTGCCCTCAGACACGGCATGCTTGGCCAGCTCCCCAGGCAACAGCAGCCGCACGGCAGTCTGGATCTCCCGCGACGTGATGGTCGAGCGCTTGTTGTAATGCGCCAGGCGGGACGCCTCGCCGGCGATGCGCTCGAAGATGTCGTTCACGAAGGAGTTCATGATGCCCATGGCCTTGGACGAGATGCCCGTGTCGGGGTGCACCTGCTTGAGCACCTTGTACACGTACACCGAGTAGCTCTCCTTGCGGCTGCGCTTGCGCTTCTTGCCGTCCTTCTTCTGCGCCTTGGTCACCGCCTTCTTCGAGCCCTTCTTCGGGGCAGGTGCCGACTTCGCGGGCTCAGGCATGTTAACAGTAAGCTACCTAAAACGTAAACCAGAAATGAAACACTAAGGAAAGACAACCTCGAAGCAGTTCATTTATAGGGCTTGTATGCAAATAAGGATTCAAAAATATTCAGATCTGATTTGAAAATTTACCAGTGACGAAATATATGCAAATATAATGAATTCAATCTGCTTTCTTATTGGTTTGCTCGACAAAGCGAATGTTAACCAATCAAATCTCGCAGTTTTCACTTCCGCCTATCAGTATAAGAACGTTCTTACTGGTGCAGGTAGGACATTTCTTCTTGTTTAGCTGTTTGGTCTCTTGTTAACGTTCCAGTATGTCTGGACGCGGCAAGCAGGGCGGCAAGGCTCGCGCCAAGGCCAAGACGCGGTCATCCCGTGCCGGTTTGCAGTTCCCGGTGGGCCGCGTACACCGCCTGCTCCGCAAGGGCAACTACGCCGAGCGCGTGGGCGCCGGCGCCCCGGTGTACCTGGCGGCGGTGCTGGAGTACTTGACGGCCGAGATCCTGGAGCTGGCGGGCAACGCGGCGCGCGACAACAAGAAGACGCGCATCATCCCGCGCCACCTGCAGCTGGCCATCCGCAACGACGAGGAGCTCAACAAGCTTCTGGGCAAGGTGACGATCGCGCAGGGCGGCGTGCTGCCTAACATCCAGGCTGTGCTGCTGCCCAAGAAAACGGAGAGCCACCATAAGGCCAAGGGCAAGTGAGGATCTGAGCAGCTCTCGTGATCCGTATTCCCGGAAACCAAAGGCTCTTTTCAGAGCCACCCAATTTTTTTGGTAAAGTGCTGCAATGCTTTTGAAGCACCGTATGTACAATTCACTGGTTAAAGTTTTAACTGACAAAAAATTTTAATGTTAGGATGTGGGAAGTCATGCTTTACCCCAGAATTCCACTTTATCTCTTTATACCTTAGAGAGTGTTTAGAGAAGAAAAGTAAAAATTTAACTCAACCCACCCAAGGGAGAAAGAAGTGTTATATCAAATAATGGCACTTAAGGAAAGAAATAGTAAAATTATGTGACCATAAGTCTGTGACCATATGAGCGCATCTCAGTACACAAAGTATACATAAGCTGGGTTTCCATGCCCTCAGAAAATCTGAAAATAAAAAAGCCCAAACTTACAATTAAATAACGAGAGAACAAAGAAGGAAAACTGACCAATCAGATTTCAGGGCGGGATTTTTAAATTGTACAGATGAGGGCAATTTTACCTGTAATAGTGCTTTCAAACTGTGGGTTATTACCCTTTCCGGAAAATGCAGTTAAGAAAAAGCTTGTCTACACTACATCACTTGCTTCTATGTATTAAGAAGCGGACTAACCTGGAAACGATGTATTCCATCTGCCTCTAAAGCAAACCTCAGAGGGAGGAACCGATAAACTAAACTCAATCATTTCTAAAAATAGTAGAGCAATACCAGTGTGTAGCTGTTTTTTCTGGCGTAGCCTTATTAAGCAAGTCAGCACGGAAGTTCCCCGGCCCAAGGCCTCAAGCAAACAGCTGACCACTAAGGCCGCAGCGCTACCCGCCCGACACTGTGGCCCTGGGCTAGATCCTGTACTACCAGAAGCCCATGGAGCTGCTGATCCTCATGCTACCCTTGCAACCCCGGGTGTGCGAGATCGCAACCTGCGCTTACAGAGCTCAGCTGTCATGGCAATGCAGGAGGAGTAAAGAAATACTGTATCTGGTGCCTCTCTTTCAGCACACCAGCTTGCTTGCTGTCTTCATCCAGGGCGTCACTTTCTTACTCACGGGCACACAGCCTATTTGATGCTTTTGTAGAGAAGAGGGCCTAATCCAAGCCAGTGATTTCCTTGGGAATGAAAAAAGTTCTTTTCAGAACCATAGATATATTTTGTCAATAAAAACTTTATAATGCATTTACAGTTTACCTCTCGGTGAAAAAAAGAATACGAATCTTTAAAAACTGGAATGACATACATGTGGTTGTTCTAGTACAGGACCTTGTATGTGATATTATAATAGTGTTGTGATCAACAATTTATTTAGAAAATGGCTTCATTTGTCCCTTTGCAGATAAGTTTCAAAGTATAGAGGTGAACGTGTTGATTAGGGAGCAAGGACACATGGGAAGATTTGGGGTATTGATTATTAGAAGTGAGTTATTGTTGATGAGGCCTAACATTCCTCGTATTCTTATAGGCTTGAGTAAAAAAATTTACAAACGTTTAAAATTGGGAAACCAAAGGAAATGATTTCTTAATGAACCTGAATGTCAGTGGGCACCCCTAAGCAGCCAAGAAAGCAAATATCTGCTTTCTTTGACATAAACAATTAGACTTTAAAGCCAATACCTTATGATGGTTATCGACAGGTTAAATTAAAAACAAGAAACTAAGTCAAAAATATTTAGATAGAATATATCTCTAATATAGTACTCATCAGTATAGATATGTCAGAAAGACAACCCCATTACAAAGTAATATAGATTAACAAGAATATACATAGTTCATGAAAGACTGAAAAACAAAGTAAAATTATGTTAAAAATGGTTATTGTCATGTTATACAATGATAACTTTTCAGCTTCATTTTCTACTGGACAGATTATTGCAATCGAGTATAGAAACATCTTTGCAATTATTAATCTCCTGAAAATTAATATAGCAATATACAAATATGGGGCCCTAGTAGTTAAACAGATGCAGATTTCCCCAAAACACTCTAAGAAACCTTTGGCAGAACTTTTGGAGTATGCTGTTTTATGAGAATGAAAGGATGTAGTCCATCTCTTCATTCAGTTCTTAGATTTGCTTTTTTTTTTTTTGTCTTTTTGAGACAAGTTCTCACTAAATAGCTCAAGCTGGCCTTGAGTTTACTTTGTAGCCCAGGCTGCCTGGAACTCTCAAGGATCCTCCTGCCTCAGCCTCCCAGTGCTGGGATTACAGGTATGTGCCACCATGCCCAGCTAGATTTGCATATTTCTAAAAAGTCTTCAGAACTCTTTCCTGAAGACCACAATCCTCCCCTTGGTTCTGATAATGATTGCCTGGTAACAAATGTGCTTTCATGTCTACATTTTCTATCCTGCCATCAGGTTCTTACCAATGATGCTGATATGCCAGATGGGACTAATGTACCCCAGACAGAAAATATGTGGCAGGATCAGCACTGTTTTACCGGCAAATCAGATGACATCTCTTTTTAACTACTTTAAAACAGTGAGATCATGAGTCAAACAATACAAAATAAGAGGTACAAAGAGTTTAACTTTCAGGGTGAGGTGGCTCATGGATATAATCCCAGCACTGTAGAGCCTGAGGCAGGAGGAGCACCCTGACTTCCATATCAGGCTGGCTACAGTGGTGACTACAAGGCTACTCCGTGCTATATACCAAGACCGTCTCAAAAAAGACACCAAGAAAAAAAATAACCTCAGTGAGTGAAATAAAAAGTTCTGATAGACTGAAAGAGCATTTAAGAAATTATATTTTGTGGGTAGTTTAATACAGAATTATTAGGATAGGTTATTTAATTTGATTAAAACATATTTAATGACAAACATGCCATCAGTCTTTGGAGTCACAGCTGTTCCAATGAATGGAAATTATGTTTATGATTACCAGAAGAAAACAGAAAAGTTAACAGGAAAGGTCACTAAATTTGGTGCCTTTAATCAATAGTACATTGTCCAATAAAGGAAGGATATTTCCCTGTAATTCTCATTTGTCTTGTTAATGATTTGTGAACTTAGACTCCCTTTTTCCTTATTTGCAAGAATTTGTCTCATACTGTGAAGCCTGACTAGAAAAACAATTAAGTAGGCCACTTGTGCACGAAATGTCTGTGAATTTGCAGTGTGTAAAATTTTGACATTCTTACTTTACTCATATCAGATACATAATTGAAGTTTTTCTAAATTCAAAGATAATTGACTTAATTTTCTTATTTTGGTTAGTTTATAAGAGTAACAGTCTTTCCTTCATTTCTCTTCATGAAACATACTTGGACATCATTTTGTAGAGGGCTTATATTTGGGAGCATACATAGGGGTTTGAAAATCAGGTTTGGATGCTTTCCCTTAAAAATACACGTTTAGAGGGAAAAATTTGAACTGAATATCTAGTGATTGCTGTCTACAGACTGCATTTGAAAAATTAAAATAGGTAATGTTTCCTAACTGCCCATTTTTTCCACCTTGATTAGCAGTGAGCTTGAGAAGCCTGCCTTTGTTTATAGTATGACTTGTTTTTATGTAATACTTCATGCTATGTTGAGTCAAATTGGTACCAGAGTTTTAAAGGGAGACTCCCAGCTCTAAGGGACCCATGAAACTAGGCACTAGTACTTTTGGCAAAATGTCATTCAAGGAGATGAGCAGTGGTGAATGCAAGGAGGAGTGTTAATCAGTTTGGTCTGGCTGGGAAGGACAAATAAAGACTTTCATTATTGGAATTTCAAGGCCTGACAGAAACAAGTTTTACAGGAAAGGAGCTTTTAAAGGCAAGATTTGGAGGTTTGCATAGCTGTGAAGTATGTATAACTTTCAGCATAGGTAATCCTGGTCAAGTAATGGTCTGGTTGACCATTACCTCAACAGTGGTTTCTCAGGTTGTTGCAGAGGAGACTTCATGGCCTGTGTGCTTCAGTTTAGAGGTGTGACCTCATCTGCTGGATGTTCTTCTGCAAGGGACTGCTTTACATACAATCATAAAGTACCTTGCAGGTTTAGGAAAGTAATAGGAGATTTCTAGGTGTTTTTCCACAGAACAAGACTTTGAAAAAATTGGCAGTTAAGTGTCCTTGCAAATCTTAACTCCCTCTTGATAGAGGATAAGTTAATTTAGGAATTATAAACCTTGCATTTCATTTTTAGAACGATACACTTGTAGTGAATTCACATGATTACACACAGAAGGGAGCACAGATCTGACCCAGAGTTTTAAGAGGATGAAACAGATACAAAACTGAGACAGGCACACCAAAGTTTGTCCTGTGTTTACTTATCCATTAGGCATCTGCAAACCCAGCTTCTAAGGCCCTGTTAATGTCTGCACTGCTGAATTCCTTGGAAATATATTAAATGTCCATTATTTTGCAAAGCTTATGCTATCAAAATTATGTAAAGATTAAGATGTGGGAAGTTAAAGAATTCTGGTACAATGCTTAACAGTGAAATATAGTGAAAGGCAAGAATAGTAATACTCTAAGCCATATATACATTTGAAATTTCCAGAAACCACATTTTAAAAACTTAAAAGCATATACCAACATGTAGTACTTAACCTTAAATATCAAAATATTATCATTTGAAAATTTAATCCATATGAAACATTATCAATGTAAAATTTCTTGCTACTGTTTATCCTTAATATTCCAAGTTAGGTGTAGGTGTATATTTCATTCAGTCTGGTAACTAATTTTTATTGGAAACAAATACATTGCATTGAGAGTTTATAAATGTTACTTTCAGAAAATTAACTTTGGACATATGAATTGTTCAGCTTTAGGTGCTATTTTCCAATAAATAACAAATCAACATTTTAAGGCCACAAATGGTTACAAACTGTTTATGAGAGAATGCAGGTCCAAAGAAAAGTTGCTTTTGGGGTATTGAGATGCTGGTGAAAATTGAGAAAGGTAAGGGAGTAAATTGAATGTAATCAAGTGACTTTTTTCACTGACTTTTTGGATCACATTTACAAGTACACACAGTTGCTTATTATGATAGCAACAGAAGGTAGTTCCAGATCGCAAGACACCATATTAACAGAAAAGCAGTAAGAAGGAAATAAATGTTGGGCCCAGACTTGTGGTGGAATTGTCCAATAAATTTTAGTATTTTCCCCTCTCCAAAGACAATTTTATCTGCACTACTCTCCATTTTAATTGAAAAATGTTCATTTTTTTCGCTAAGAGACTTATTTATTTCAGATTTGTATGAAATGCATAACAGTGTACAAAAGTAGTTCAGAATTGCAAGACAGATGTCAGCCTGTTCCAGGGGTGATGCCTCTCTCAGAGTCCTGGCGCCTTCGGCTAAACCAGGAGAATCACCACTACCTCGAGGTCAGATTGACCTCTATACAGTGTTTAACGTCAACCTGGCCAAACTCTGGCTTCCAAAAACAAAAAGGGAGAGAAGATATTAGCGCGACAGGTGCAACTGTTCCATTCCCATAGATACAGAAGATAGTTTTTAATGGTTTAAAAGATGATCGATGGCAAAGAGGCCTGACAAACAATGCAGCCGAGGACCCGCCCCTTCTGTCTCTAAGACTTGCCACAGAGTAGTGCAGGCCGCCTCAGGATCAGCTGTTGCTTCTGGCTCCGCCCATCTCCTCCAGTCTGAGCAGGAAAAAAAATGGGCAGGAGGGCGGGAAGAAAAGGTCCCACCCCTGCCTTGAAGTTTTCAAACAGGTCCGAGACACTGGTATAAAACTTCCGTCGTGGATTTGCTGGAGGCATTGTGTTTCTCTGAAGCTCGTTTGTCGTCATGTCTGGTCGTGGCAAGGGAGGCAAGGGCCTTGGCAAAGGCGGTGCTAAGCGCCATCGCAAGGTGCTGAGGGACAACATCCAGGGCATCACTAAGCCCGCCATTCGCCGCCTAGCCCGGCGTGGCGGCGTCAAGCGCATTTCCGGCCTCATCTACGAGGAGACGCGTGGGGTGCTTAAGGTGTTCCTGGAAAACGTGATCCGCGACGCCGTCACCTACACGGAGCACGCCAAGCGCAAGACTGTCACCGCCATGGACGTGGTGTACGCGCTCAAGCGCCAGGGACGTACTCTCTACGGCTTTGGCGGTTAAGCTTCCTGTTTTGTGCGTTCATGCAAAAAATAAAAAAGGTCCTTTTCAGGACCAACTACTTGTTTCATGCGAAAGAGTAACGACACGCTTGACTAACGTGCTTTGCTCGTTAATACAACGTGATTTGTTCAAGTCCGAGGACTGCTTGAATGGGAAAACCGCTGAGTTGGCATTGAGGAAGTTCCTCTAGTGCTTCTTGGGCTTCCCCCGGTAGATTTGAAGGGAGTGTTTCTCGCTGTCAGGGTAGGTGTGGCTTTTCGCTTTGGAACTGCATTGTAAAGTTTGGATGTCAAAAGAACCTTGTGAGTTTAGCCACTTGGTTTAAAGCCATCTGAATAAGTCGTGTATTTGGGTCTTCAATTTTACCGTAATTTTTATACTTTACTAGGAATGTCAATGGATTCTAGTCTGAATTTTCTGAAATACGTGTGATGTAAAATGACAGTTTTCAAATAATTCATCCTTTTGGCCAGAGACAAGATTTTCTGGCCTTTTTGTTTCATAACATGTGACCAGTTGCTTCCTACCTGTTGTGAGGAGTGAAAAAGTCAAAATGTCAGATCTGGACTTCACCTTGTCTCTCCCCTCTTCCAGTTAAGGTGTTGCAAACACATCAGGTACACAAGACTGAATTGGAAGGAACAAATTATGCCACTTTTTCTCACCCTTATCCCCGCTGCCAGAGTGATGCAGGAGGAACTGCCAGACACCAACTGCTTGGTCTTAACCAGCCTCTACATCTATCAGACGTAGTTTTTTGTTTCATTGTTAATTGCCCAGTCTCCATTGTTCTGTTATTGCAGCCCAAAGTTGACTAAAACCCTGTCATTAGTATGGTAAAGGGCCAATAAACGTCAGTTATTTGCAGCCCCATATAACCCACTTGACCCATAAATTTAAATTCTCTTGGGTGTCTCCTACAACCAACTCTAATAATTGCACCATTATTATTGCTATAACTTGATTTTTTCCTTCTCCTTTTTAATCTCAGAAATCCATTTCCCACATTACAGTTTAAAAGGTGCTTATAACCCCTGTACTGTACTATGACAATTATTTGGGTTCATTTTATGACATATTATACAACATACGCAGTCAAATGTTTAACCCTTTATCATTGTCACTGGCATTTTAGCACACAAGTTGAAATTTCTCTAGCTCAAACTCCTTTCTTTAGGATATATATATATGTACACACACACATACACATACACACATACACACACAGATTATATATATACATTTTTTTTTCCTGGTATCAACACTGACCTTGGCTTGGAACCTTTAATTTCCTAGATTTTTGGTTGCTTTCTCTAAAGAACTACCTAGTCCATCCTCACAGCATCCAGAACTCTATTTGAAATGTCCTGCTTAAGTGTCAACTTATTGTTTTTCTCTCACTAGGATATTTTAGCTCAGGACTGCTTAATCTGTTCATTGCTGTGCCTCACACCTGGCACAGAGGAACTATAACATTTTGCGAAATCCTGAAAGGAATCCTTAACTGCTCTTTGATTATTTTTTAAAAATTATTTTTAGTATCCCTCTGCCTAGCTACTGCTTCTTTAGCTTGAACTTTTATCACTTTTCAGTGACATTTCCTTTCAATCTGTCCAGTTGCCTGCCACCAAAAGCCAGCCAATCATCTCAGTCCTTGTTCAGAAGGCTTCTTCAACTTTTTATGGCCTGCATAATAAAGCTAATGTAGTTGTTGGGTATAGAGACCTGTCATGATTTTAAAACTTCATTTTTAACAGAAGGAATACTACACACTGTGTATGGGTGTCTTTTAAGCCTGTTTTTCAGGGGAACTTTTTAGAAGGGTGAATTTCTGGGTCTTACTGCAGACCCAATGAAACAGAAACGCTCTGATGGGGACTAGCATAGTTCTTCAACAACCTTGCAGGTGATTCTTGTGTGCACTGCAGTTTGAGAATCATTTCTCTATATCCTTCTACAGAATTCCTTGCTTGCCACTAGAATATGAATGAATGGCTATTGACCAACAGCCTCCTGTAGGCTCCTTTTATCTGTCTAGAATGTTCTTGTATGAGACAGTACAAGTGCCTCATGAAAACTCCTTACCCTTCCTTCCTGTCTAATACACCTTTGATTTTGCGTAGTTAACCTTTTGTTCCCTGCCTTGTGCTCTAGAGGAGGCATAGTTTGTCCAAAGCTTAGAGATCGGATCCTGATTCAACCCCACCAGTCCCTAGGATTCTAGGACCCTTACTAATGAATGGTTTGGGCCTAGATACAGGGGAAATTTTCTGGGGCCATGAGAATTTAGGAGAATCTCTAACAGTGGAGTCCAGTTTTCACATGATGATTTAGTTGAGCTTGAAACTGATCAATAAAGTTAGTGTGTGTGTGTGTGTGTGTGTGTGTGTGTGTGTGTGTGTGTGTGTATGTCTGTTGGGGAAGGGTGTCAAATTAGAGGCGTTTCATGTGAGAAAACTGCCATGGCCCTGAGTCTTAGAGGAGTCATGGCTAATTCTAAACGCTTGAAGACCAAAGAATGAAGAAACAAACAAACAAGAACTAAAAACTCAAAAGGGAAGAAAAGAATATTCTTTGGCTTGCAGAGTCAGAGGAGGTCCCTATTTTGCAGTTTGAGCCTATAGAGGCATTTTGTGATTTTTGCACCAAGACCAGTGGGAAATAGAAAAGTTTCTGATTAGGGGCACATATGTGATCAGGTGTGCTTTTATAATGAGCATCATGTCATGATTCTAGGAAGGAAAAGTGGGTTCTTAATGAACTGGGGCCTTTAGTGTAACATACTAAAATAAAAGTGAGTAGGTAAACTTGAAATACAATTTGGTAACTGATATAAAACTTTTTTTACATTTTTGCTTTTACTTTACCTTATTAAGAGAATAAAAGGGTATATAAACTGCTGGGAAGACAGGTTGTAATTATTTTTCAGGAGCCATGTATTCCGGGGTTAGTTTGGTATTTTCAGTTAAGAGTGAGGAACCCCTCACCAAACCTTTATTTCCCCCAAAACCCTTTACCTTTTCTCCTCAAAGACTTGAGAAATGAGTGAGAAAAACTTCCATTGTTTCTTTTTAGCATCAGGTGATCACAAGGCAGAGTTCCTGAATGTAGTCCAGCACTATGAACATCAAAAAGGTACACCTAGAATGAAAGTGTGGAATAGTGGTTGAAAGCATGTTTAAAAGCCTGGGTTCTGTGCTTGCTTCAGCAGCACATATACTAAGATCCTGACTTCTAACCCAAGCACTCCTCTTTTTCCACTTCATTTCTTAGATCTGCCTGGGTCTGTACTTTTTTTCATTCCCAGGATCCTAAATTGTTGCAACTGCTGAGCAAAAGGTGTAAAGTATAGGGCAGGAATTTACAAGTAACAAGTGTAGTGTAAATTAGAGGCTGAGCCAATCTGTACATTAACCTTGGAAACCAATTCTGAACTGGAAACCTTTGCAGGTGTAGCTTATGAAAAGAACATTGAAAAGATCCGCTTTTGCCAAAAATGTTACCATAGCAACATTATGAAGCACTAGCAATACTCGTCGAACACCTTACACCAAATTTCAAAAGGCACCCACTCCTTGGAATAAAGATTCAAAAGCTCCGATGTTTAATATTGTTGGAATGAACACTTGTATGGCACTGTGGACAGGTAACAAATGCTCAGAAATTAATTACCGTTTTGCGAAGTGGCGCCACTAAGGCAACAGGGATTACCAGTGTACAGCGCTAATTATGGAAAAGTAGGTGGCTCTGAAAAGAGCCTTTGGGTTACAGGCAACAGCAGGGCGGGCTCACTTGGAACTGGTGTACTTGGTAACAGCCTTGGTGCCCTCAGACACGGCGTGCTTGGCCAGCTCTCCCGGCAGCAGCAGCCGCACGGCAGTCTGGATCTCCCGCGACGTGATGGTCGAGCGCTTGTTGTAATGCGCCAGGCGCGACGCCTCGCCGGCGATGCGCTCGAAGATGTCGTTCACGAAGGAGTTCATGATGCCCATGGCCTTGGACGAGATGCCCGTGTCGGGGTGCACCTGCTTGAGCACCTTGTACACGTACACCGAGTAGCTCTCCTTGCGGCTGCGCTTGCGCTTC
>PVLD010015955.1:0-46698 GCA_004027595.1 Dinomys branickii | reverse complement strand
GTCTGACTAAATTTGCATGTCTGTATATGGGTCCATACATCTACAATTCGAAGATATCAATGGATAAAGCAACAACAACTGTTGAGACCATATCACCTTGTCTATAGATTAGTTGTGATTGTACTATTTTCTATGATAATGGGTGTCTGTTTGTCAATAGGTTTTTGTACTTTTATGTTTCTAAAATAAAAAATAAAAAAAAAGAAAATATTGCTGAGCTGAATACTAAGTATAAAATTAAAAATTATTCAACCTAAAACTAACATTTTGTTAGCAAATAGACACTATTTTAAAATCAGTAACCTACAGATTAGGGGAAAGTTGCTATTATATATATATATATATATATATATATATATATATTTGATAGACTCATAATGCGTGAAGTACTTCCACACATCAGCGGAACAGTAACTGGAATCTTAAACTGAACAAAAGACTTGAACAAACACTTAACATAGCTAATAAGTTTGTGAAATGTTGCTCAACATCATTAGCAAAAATGCAGGTTGAAATCTGCTGCATCCTGCGCAGCTCTTGAAACTTCAGAGGGAAGACAGAGTGAAGAAAGACAGGAATCAATAGGCAAAAGCTGAGGTCAGGTGAAACCCTCTTTCCTGATGGGATATAGTGAACTGCCCAGCACCTGTAGTGTGTTTATTTATATAATCAGCATATGAATAAGTTCATGGAGAATTTCAGGGGAGGGTAAGATCTGAGGCAAGAAGAATATCTAATTTATTTGCAGAATGGCAAGTCTTGGGGACAAGAGAAAACTGTATTATCTCAAGTGAAGGTTAAGTCACTATGTGCATCAGCTCTCTGAGCTGTGCACACTGCTCATGGGGCCCTGCCAGGCTCGTGAGAGGTAGTGGCCTAGTCCTAAATACCCAAGGTATCAGCAGCTTCACTCCCAACAGAAATCATAATGTGATCCTGTTTTACATTCAATAGAATAACTAACATAAAAAAGACTAGCCAGGCACAGATGTGCACACCTGTGATTCCAGCATACCAGCAACTCAAGAGGCTGGGCAGAATGATTGCAAGTTTCAGGCCAGCCCAGGCAACTTATTGAGACCCTGTGTCAAAAATTTTAAAATAAATGAAAAGGATATAGGTAATTGGATGCAACTTTCTTTTGGATACCACTTGAGACCATACTCAAGTGAAATAAATTAGACTTACGTGTGTAAATATATTGTGTCCCTGGTGTGAGAAATTGAAAGAGTAAATAAGGTCCAGAATATACAGTAGATATTGTGAAATGGGAAGTAATTGTTTAAAAGGAAAAAAGAACAAAGAGGGGAGAAGGGGGAAAGAAAGGAAGGGAAAAGGGAGAAAAATGCAAGGTAACATATTAGTATCTCTTTGTTGAAAAGGAAGATTCGTGCTAATTTTGATTGGAGAATTTTTATATGCCCATATCTTGTACTCTGTGTAACTATTTTGAAGATGACAATATGCAATGTATTAACTATTGTTATTCTATTATTTTGTTATGAAATTGTTTTACTTTTTTCAATAAAATAAAAATAAATAAATAAAAAGGTTACAACTCAGGGGTTGTAGCTGAGTCGTAGAGCACCCTGGGTTCAACTCCCAGTACCACAATCAAATCAATAATATCCAATGTGGTGCAACAGTGATTCTCTTGCATTGATGGTTGAATTGTAAAGTGTACAACTACTTTAGAAAACTATTTGAATTTCCCATGAAGTTAAATATCATCCCATAGCCCAGTAATGTCTCTCCTGTGTATTATCCTAGAAGAAATGAAAATATATGTCCACAAAGAACCTGTACAATATTGTTCGTAGCAATGTTATTCGTAATAGTAACATACTAATCATATCTATAATTAATATATATTAGGAATAATAATGATTCAAAAGAGCAAATAAGCAGAAACATGTCTATCAGCAGAATAGACAGAATAGGAACACTGTGATACATACATGGATTGCAATAACAGTAATCAAAATGGAGTGAATTATTCTCACATAGTGAGAGAATGAGGAAGGATACAAAAGAATATATATTGTATTATTTCATTTATTTGAAATAAAAGTCATAAAAAATGTACAGTAATGGCTATTAGAACTGTGGTTCTTCCGGGTGGGTGGGAGGAGTATTGTATTTGACTGTAACAGGGCCCAAGGGAACTCTCTGGATAGGTGGAAATAAACTATTTCTTCTTGTGAGTGGTGTTTACACATGTATACATTTGTGAAAATCATTCAACAGAACATTTAAATTTTATATACTTTATGCTAATTTTAGGGTTATTTTCCTAGTTCTGTGAAGAATTTTATTGGTATTTTGATTGCAATTGTATGAAATCTATATATCAGTTTTGGAATTCCGGCCATTTTGACAACATTGATTCTATCTATCCAGTAACAGGGACTATCTTTCCATTTTCTGATGTCTTCACTCTCCTTTTTCAGAGTGGTGTAGTTTTTCTTGTAGAGATCTTTCACTTCCATAATTAGGGTAATTCCTAAATATTTACTTTTTCCTGGTGCTATTGTGAATGGTATTTTTACTTAATTTCTTTCTCAGTGAGTTCACTATTGATACACAGGAATACAGTTTTTATGTGTTGATTTCGTGTCCTGCTACATTGCTGAATTTAATTATTAATTCTGGGAGTCTTGATGAAAATTTTTTGGTCTTCTATGTAGTGTCATATCCACAAGTAAAGATAATTTGACTTCATATATATATATAAGAAATATATATATATATATTTCATATATATATATATATATAAGAAATATATATATATATTTCATATATATAATTTGACTTTTACATACCTTGAGGTGCATCATTAGGTTATTTACTTGGGCTTGCTGTTTTTCCAATGTAGGCATTCACAGCTATAAACTTCTCTTAAGACTTATTTTGTCCCATAGGTTGTGGTATGTTGTACTGGCATTATCATTTGATTCCAGGGACTAATTTCTTCCTTGATTTGTTCTGTGACCCAATGATTATGTAAGAGCATATTTAATTTCCATATGTTTTTTTTTTTCTTTGGCGGTACTGGGGATTGAACTCAGGACCCTGCGCTTGCTAGGCAGGCGCTTATTCCACTGAGCAATACCCCCAGCTCCAAAGAAGATGTACACATTTTTTTTTTTGGCGGTACTGGAGATCGAACTCAGGACCCTGTGCTTGCTAGGCAGGCGCTTATTCCACTGAGCTATATCCCCAGCCCCATATGTTTGCATAATTTCTTTTGCCATTGATTTATTTCATCACACTGTGATCTGATAATATGCGTGAGAGTATTTTGATATTTTTTATTTATTTAAGCATGCTTTATGGGCTAATTTGTAGTTTATTTTGAAGAAAGTTCCATGTGCTGCTGAGAAGGATGCATATTCTATTTTTGGGTAGAACATTCTGTAGATACCTATTAAATCAGTTTGTTTGAAAGTGTGACTCAACTCTGCTATTTCTTTGTTGATTTTTGTCCAGTTAATCTCTTTGTGGCAATGGGGTTTTGAGGTCTCCCATTATAATTGTGTTGATTTTTACTTGATCTTTTATATCCAGTAGTGTTTGTTTTATGAAGTAAGGTGTTCCAGTGTTTGGTGCATGTATATTTATTATTGCTATCTATTCCTGTTGAATTTTTCTGTTAACCAAAATGCCTCTTCTAATTAGTTTTGTCTTTAAGTCTGCTTTGTCTGAAAATAGGATAGCTATTCCTGCTTATTTGGGGAGCCCTGTTCCATGGAATATTGTTTTCTATCTTTTGATTTTTAGTCTTTGAATTTCTTTTTGTATTAAGTGTGTTTATTGTATACAGGACACCACTGAGTTTTGTTTTTTAATTTCATCTGTTGATCTGTGTCTTTTGATTAGGGAACTGAGACCATTTACATTGAGAGTTATTACTAAAATATACTGACTTTTTTCACGTCATTGCATTATTTTCTTGGCACCGATACTTCCCAACCCATCTTCTCTCTCTCAGACAGAGAGACAGAGACAGAGAGAGAGACAGAGAGCCCTGAGGGTTGGAGTCACGCTGCCTGGGCTCAAATACTAGTCTCTCATTTGCTGTATGACATTGGACCAGTGCATTTCATATCATTTCTGTATCTCAATTTCCCATCCATGAAACAAAGATGATAATAGTATTATGAGACCTAAAGGAATAGTTATATTAAAACCCTTAGAATTGTGCTTGTTATGATTTAAGTATGTGTGCCCCCTCAAAGACTGAAGGATTGCAGGCTTGATCCCCATTGCAGCCATATTCAAAGGTGAAATGACAGGATCACGAGGCTTTGACTAAAGAGATCATAACTTAATGGCATTATTGGGAAGTGATGGGAACAGGAAGTGGGGCCTAGCTCAAGAGCATGTTTTACAGAGGAGTGATCTTGTGGACTATTTCTGGTCCTGAATCCTTCCTCTCTGGCTCTGGCTGTTTCCCGTTCTCTCTGCTTCCGAGCTGCCATGAGGTTAGCAGCCTCTCCTACTCTTTTCTGCTAATTTCTACCTTAGAGCCAGCAAACCATGGTGGAAACCTGTGAAACTGAGCCAAAATAAAACTCTCCCCTGTTAAATTATCTCAGATATTTTGTCACAGTGATGTAATGTGATAGTTAACTGTTGTGTCAACTTGAGTAAGAAATACCAAACAGATTGGCTAGCACAGTTCTGGTTGTAACTGAATGGATTTACTGAAGATGAAAGACTGACTCACCAATAGTGTGAGGGGCACCAACCCACAGACTTGTAGGGGGTTAGAAACTAAGAAATTATAATATACTCTTTTGCCAAATATAACTCTTCCAAAAGAGAAAGAAGGAAGATTTGCTTCTGTTTCTTTGGAGGAGCTCCAGTCTTCCCTTTTACCTTAAATACCCATCTCCTGGCTTCCAATACAAACTTGTAAGCCTACTAGTGCAGATCTTTCACCCTTCCATCACAGATATTTCGACTTCTGATACAGAAGTAAGCTCCAGTAAATAGGCTCCAGGTCATTTGACCTTTAACTGGATCATTCATATCTACAGCACTCTTGCATACCTGACTGTAAGCAGCAATTGTAAGGAATATACATTAAATCTGTTTCTCCAGTGACCACTAACTGAAACATGGAAAGCTGACTAATACAGTGCTAGGCAGGTCATAAGACCTATGTTAACATTAACCAAAATCTCAATTAACAGATCCTTATGAATGTTTGAAAAACTGGTATTTAGGCAGGAAGCTAAAAGTTTGAGGTCAGTCATAGCAATTTAACAAGACCTTGTCTCTAAATAAGGGCTACAGGTATAGCTCAGCATGTACCAGATCTTGGGTTCAATTCCTAGTGTAACATGGAAAAATCAGTACTTAATGTGAAATCTTTCCCCTGCCACAGAGAAAAAAATTGTGGGTCATATATTAAAAATTTTAATCTTGGGCTAGAAGTACAGCTAGTGGTAGCCCACTTGCCTAGCATGTGAGAGGCCTTGGGTTCAACCTTCAGCACTATAAAACAATAAATAAAAAGTTGAATCTTAAACCTAGGTGGAGTGGTTCACACCTGTAGTCCTAGCTGTTTGAGAGGATTACTTGAATCCATGAGCTTCCGACCAACAAGAACTTGACTTGTTTTTGAATCTTGAGCTAGTCTGATTCATGGTACTGAAGGAGTTATTCCAGTAGGAGGAGCTCTGACCAAGAATTTTAAAAGCACAGTCATCCTAAGGTTCTTGGTTGGGGAAATCCAGACTTTCCCGTACCCTAGAAGTTATCCTTACTTTGCTCCCTGTCTCATGGTAGAAAAATTAAGTATTGCTATCAATATATTATTTTCTCCTAGGAAGCTGTATCTTGTAGTAAATGAGTTTAGTTTGGATTCAGACTTAATTTCCAATAAGGAAACAATGCATTTACATTATTTGCATGATTTGCCATTATACAGCAGAAGAATATTTCTTAGTTTCTAAACCTCTATAGTTGGGATTACAAAATTCTATTTATATATATTTCCTCCTTTGGATTCAACTGTGTAGAAGAATTTACAAAAACTTTCTTGGTCTCAGACCTCACATTTGCTCTATGTTTCTATACTCCCTTAACTATAGCTGTTAAAAAACAAAACAAAGCAATCCATGAGCAAGAGGCTTTTTTTTTTTGTACTAGAGATCAAACCCAGGGGCAATCTACCATTGGGCTATATCCCCAGCCTATTTTTTATGAGATAGAATGTCACTATGTGACCTCAAATTTGTAATCTTCCTGCCAGTCTCCTGGACAACTGGGATTACAGGGATATACCACCACTTCTGGCAAAAAGCATTTTAAGTTAGTTAAAATCACAGGAAAAAGATTTAGTATTTTAGACTATGCTGGCTGTGGTGGTGCACACCTATAATCCCAGCACTCTGGAGGCTGAAGTGGGAGGATTGTCATGAGTTCGAGACCAGCGTGGGCTACAAAGTGAGCTCAAGGCCAGCCTAGACTGCATAGTAAGACCCTGTCTCAAAAAGACAAAAAAAAAAAAAAAAAGACTAAAATTAGTACTTTCCAAACCAGCATCAATATCCTAACATATAAACCACATACAGTATTTAGATTTTTTTTCCTAAAGCTCATTGCATGGTACCAGCATTATGGTCTTTTACATTTTTGATATTTATCTCATAGTTGGCCTTGAAGAACTTCATTTAGAATCAAGTCAAAGACAGGGGACTATCTCACTAATTTCAAGTTGCTAGGCAACTATTCTACATCTCTTCTATTGTTTAGGAGGTTTGGAAAGGATAGGAAAATGTATGTACTATATAAATCAAATATATATTTGTATGTACTATATAAATGTACTATAAAATGTAACTATATAAATGTACTATATAATGTAACTATATAAATGTACTATAAAATGTATGTACTATATAAATCAAATATATATGATTTTATCTAAAGCAATCATTTCTAAAAAAACTATCCAATTTGTAGCCTCTGTATTATCTTATTTCTCCAAGCCAGTTTCCTATTTCATCCTTTAGTATTATTAAGGGAAATAAAATTAATAATTTAGAATTCTACTTTAGAGAAAGGTTAGTGTATACCTTCTCTTTTTTTTTTTTTTTTTTTTGCGGCACTGGGGATCGAACTCAGGACCCTGCGCTTGCTAGGCAAGCGCTTATTCCACTGAGCTATATCCCCAGCCCTACCTTCTCATCCTATACTGTTTATCTAAAACTATCAAAGACAAATATTTTTCTTATTACCTCACTAATTGATATTTATGTTTGACACTTCATGAGTTCAGGTTTGCCAGGCCAGAGCTTCAGAACCAGATGATTTCTACTAGGTAAACTTGCCTATAATTTTATATATTCGGTTTTTGAAGATTGCTTTAGTATGTAATCAGAAAAACATTTATAGTTCTATACTTTCAATTGCATATTTTTACTTAATAAACTAAAAATATGGCTAGGCATGTGGCTCAGTGGTAGAATTGGTGTGCAGCGTTTGAATGGCCCTTGGTTCAATTGCCAGCACTGCATAAATACATACATAGATACATACCTATAAAGAATGTTCATTAATTTAGGCAGCTAAAGATAGAATTCTTTTTTTTTTGGTACTGAGAATCGAACTTGAGACCTTGTGCTTGCCAGGCAGGTGCTTGTGCTGCTGAGCTATATCCCCAGCCCTAGAATTCTTAACTAACATATATAGCCACTTTATTTAAAAGATCAAAGAACATAAGGCAAAACTCGTCTAATCACTTTCTGACCACTTTTGTAAGCTTGAACTTTATCACATCTCACACTCCTGCCAAGTAGTTTCCTGGTGTCTTCTTTAATACCTCCACAGAAATTCAGTACTTTATCTACATCTTTAAGTAAAATACATAAAAGTAAATACTGGTTAAGATGCAGAACCTTTCCCACAGATGTTCGGTGTTCTTTTATTCCAAACTATTATAGCTTTCATATGAACACCTAATTTTCGTGCTTATCCACTGATTTTGCTTATCTGTCCATTCAGTTATCCATTACAGAGCTAACTGCCATCTACCACTGAACCAGGCACCAGGATGGAAATACAATAATGAACCTGAGGCTTGCTCTTCTTTCTCCTAAAGCCCAAACTTTATCCTTATGAAGTTCGCTTGAAGCTTCAGTGCTTCAAAAACAGATTGGCATTTGTTAATGCTAGCATTACTCTAGTTTTCAGGGGCTTAACAAAATAAAATTTATTTCATACTCCTTTAATAGTCCTAGGTAGGTCTTCCTTGCTGGCAGTCAGTGCTCCATTACAAGGGATACAGCAACCAGGCCTTTTTCATCTAGTGGCTTTGTTCTCTGGGGCCTCTAGTTCTTTGCATCTAGCTAGACAATAGGGAAAGAGAGAGTATGGAGATGCACACTCATTTATTAACAGCATTGGCTAGAAGCCAGATGCAGCTGAGCACATCACCTCAGACACCCCATTGGAAAGCCTCAGTTACAGGGCCCCCCCTGAGTGGAGGATCTGTCATATGGAAAGGCTTATCGGAGACATTTGGCCATCTCTGCTACAATATCTAAGGCTCTTCAATAAATTTTTCAGCTCTGAGTAAGGTTATTTCAATGTCAGTGAATCATTGCTAGGATTGCTCACTTCTGTCTGATACTTACACAATACTTCTTTTAAATCTTCAGAGATTCTCTTCCTCTATCTAGATTTTATATAAAAAATTGCTTATTGAAAGAAGAAATGGAATATCTGAGATAATTGTACTGCTGAGGTCTATTGGTTTATTGAAAGGAACAGTTAATGCTTAAATTTTTTTGACCAATTTTGCATGCTTATATCTGGTAATCTGAACAACTAATTTGAAGACCGCAATATGCAATATAACAATCATTGGTGAATCCCCTACCATCTTTAGTGAAGCTCTGTATAATTTCTAATTTTTTTATTATTTTTTATTCTCTTTAATGGTTTGATCTATTTTACATTCTTACTCTGGTAATCTGTGCAACTTCGTTGAAGATAACAATAGGTAATATAACAACCACTGCTAATTCCTATCATTTTGTTTTGAAACCCTGTATCATTTTGCTTTTGTCTATGTTGTTGTTGTTTTGTTATTGTTTTTTTATTCTCTTTAAAATAAAAGACTACTTATTGAGTGTTTAATAATTGATTCTTTGTGGCAGTGCCTAATAATATAGCTACAACTTGATTGTGTCTATTCAGCCTATTGGTGAACATCACTCTCAAAGTCTGAAGTTTGCAGTTATAAAATCTAAGCTTTTAGGCTTATTTTGATGGTGCATGCATTCTAGGAGCTTGAGGCAGGAAGAGCACAAGTTTGAGCTTAACTTGGGAAACTTAGTGAGATCCCATCTTAAAATTAAGAATAAAAATAGCTAGGGATTTAGTTCAGTGTAGAGAGACCCATATCAGAAAAATAAACAAAAGCACAAAACCAAGATTTTTTACTGAGTTAAATTGAAAATGGTTAGCATTTCCATAAAAACTAGCAATTTTTAAAAATAGAACTTAAAATGGTTTAAACACAGAGACTTAATTGGAAGGTTTACTTCCCTGAGTGTATGTGGGTTATAGTACATTTTCATGGCTTTTTAAAAATGAGCTCTGTTAACTTCATGAATGATCTCTATATCATAGTTTATTCTGTGTCTCTTTTTAAACTGTTGCCTTAGGGCAGTAATAGTGAACCTTTCAGAGCTTTCAACGATAATAAATAGCTGGCTGCAGCACACATGCCATAGATTTACCACCACTGTCCTAGGGTTCTAGTGTCTTCATCTGGTAAATGGTAGTGCTACTCCGCAAAGACCTGGAAACACAAGTGGTTGTAAAGGTCATTGAGGTCCTCAGAGCTAAGTATACACTGAAACATCTGGGAAGATTTTGTAAGAAGTGAAACCTAATTGAAATTTATCATCTCAGAGAACAAGATGTTTCAAAGTAGTGAAGGTGTGTACACTATACACAGGTTGGGTATCTCAGAAGGCCAGTGACCTAGGCCCCTGGCTTTTCTCTGCCCCACATCATTCACAGGCCAGATCCTCTCATGGTCACGAGATGGCAGCAGCAGCCCCAGGCACTACCTTCTCTCTCTGGAGGAGCAGCTCTAAACGTTCTCAGAACTTCTTCCTTTCAGAAGCTTAAAAATTAAACAGTTCAGCAAGCATTTAAAAAAGTGGATTATGTCTCACTGTCTCACTGTATTTATCCATTAAAACTGAGAAAAATCTAATGTATATTCTTTTCTTGTTCTGGGGACTGAACCCAAGTCTTCATGCATACTAGGCCAGTGCTCCACCACTGAGCCCCTGCCTCAAAATTTAAAGTATTCTATTAATTCACTTAAAATGATATGACAATATGTTAATATACATCACACAGTTGAATTCTAAAACCATATTTTTTTAAATAAACAGAAAACAAAAATTAGGAAGAGGATTGCCATTGTTTTACTTTTTTCTGTGGTTCTAGGGACTTAACGCAGGACCTTCACACCACGCTACATCCCCAGCTCTTTTTTAGTTTATCTATTTATTTTTGAGACAGGGTCTTGCTATGTAGTTTAGGCTGTCCTTGAACTCACTATATAGCCCAGGCTTGCCTCCAACTTGCAGAAATCCTCCTGCCTCTAGCCTCCCAGGTGCTGGCATTACAGGTATGCACCACCACACCCAGCCTAATTTTTATTTTGAAACAGGGTCTCACTAAGTTACTAAATTAAACAGGATGGGGTCTATTGCTTTACATTTTTACATAATTCTTTTTTATTTTGGCAGAAGAGAGATGGTTTCTCATCTGCTTCTGATTCAATCTGTTGTGCATAACACAGCTTCTGAAAAAGTCCAGTGTACATTCATGACAGAATGAGAATGAAAAATGCAAATGATATGTCTTAGTCACTTTCTTTGTCACTGGGAAACAACACCTAACACTTACAAATTAAAGGGGAAGAGGTACATTTTGGCTCATAGTTTGTTAAGATTTCATTGTTAGCTGAGCCTGTAGTCAGCCGGCTCCAAGGCAGGACAGCATGACAAAGGCTCATGTAAGAAGAAAGATGTCTATGGCATGGTAGATAGGAAGCAGAGAGAGATAAGGGAGGAGTTGGGGAGGGAGATATACCCTCTGGGCTGAGGCTTCGTGACCAGCCTCAGTGGCTCAGACCCCATCTCCTAATAGCAAGTCATATATAAGACCCCATAATCTAATCATCTCCCCAAAAAAACCTGCTATGAGGCTTTGGGGAGACATCTAGATATAAACCATAACATTCCATCCCTGACCTCTAAAATATTCATGCACATCTCTTTATGTGAAATGCATTTAGTCTAAGAGTTGCCAAAATCCTAACAGTTTCAACATTGCTGAAAAGTTCAAGTCTAAGTTCTTTTTTTTTGCGGTACTGGGGATTGAACTCAGGACCCTGCGCTTGCTAGGCAAGCGCTTATTCCACTGAGCTATATCCCCAGCCCCTCAAGTCTAAGTTCTGAGACTTAAGGTAAACTCTTAGCTGTAAGCCCCTATAAAAGTCAAAAAGAAAGTTAAATGCTTCTAACATACAATGGCATAGGATAAATATTCCCATTCCAAAAGGGAGGAATGGGGGATAATAAACAATGATACCAAAGCAAGACCAAAACCCAGCAGGGCAAACGCTAAATCCCATAACTCCTTGTGCTATACCAGGTGTTATTGTTAGTGTCTCGATGTCCTCCCAGAGCCTCATACAGCTGGGGGGGACAGGGTTTTCAGGGGGCTGAAACTAGAGTGTGTGACTGATTGGTGGTGCAGTGCTGGATCAGTCCACTGATTGGACTGGAGCTGCCCTAATCCCAATAGACTGAATACAGTACAAGGAACAAAAAGAGGCTTGTCTCCTCCTCAGGTGTTGCTTTGCTACTTTCTACCTGCCTTAACTGTTCTCCTCTGCCAAGCCACTCTACCTTGTTGCCACTGATTAGGGACTGGAACCTCTACCTCTTCCTTTAACTTTGGGTGTCAGGTATTTTGTCTCATCAATGAAAAAAGTAACTAAGACATTGGGGAAAGTTGTGGCTGAGAAATGTGAACTGCAGCGGGAATGGGCAGCACTATTCCTTTGGAATTGCCTCTAGTTATAACCCTCATGGCTTCTCTCTTGGGCTGGCTTTGCTGACTCCTTGCAGCTTTCCTCAGATGCTCCATATTCCTGGCTTATCCAACTTTCTGGGGTTTTCACTGCACTTTCAGCTTCATGCATTGCCCTTTAAGGGGCACACTTTCTGATCTCCCAGGCTTTCTTTTGAAATATGTGTGGAAGCCCTGCTGACCCCACAACTCTTGAATTCTGCATGCACTACCACATGAATGATACCAAGGTATCCTCCCAGATTGAGCAGTAGCCAAACACCCTTGAATTGGGGCTACAGAGGCCTCTGAGTACTGGGATGGTTGAGTACTATGAACTGAGTCCTGCGGAATCAGTGCCCCTAGGCTGCCATTCTCTTGGAACCGGCTGCCCTGAGGTTCTGTTTTGAAAGCAAAGTCTTTCTCTTTTGCAACTTTAAGCCTTAGCCGGGGTCTTGCTGGTTCCTGTGATGCCCTCAAGCCATCTTTTCTATCGCCCTGTTGTAAAGTACTTGACTTCTTTTTATGCTAAAACTTTCAGCAACCAAGCTCTCTTCTGCTGCATTTCTGCAAAGTGCTTTTTTTCTGGAAAAAGTAAAAACTTTTTAAATGAGCTTTTTATTTTCAATACAAACCTGGCTAAAAGAAGCAAGCTATATCCATATTATAGTCCGAATGTTGCCTTAAAATCTCTACTTGATTAGGATGTCACCTTTGATCTTAGTTTCCTGCAAAGTCTCAGGACATGAACAAAATATAGAAAAATTTTCTGCCAGAGCGTAACACACAGCCTGGAGTCCAGCTGCTAATAAAGTTCTTGTTCCCATCTAAAACCTCCTAAATCTGTCTAGTCTTTATAGTCTGCATTTTCATCTGTGTTCTGGTTATTTGAGTTATAGCCACAATCTCCATCAAGCTTGCCTTACAGCATTCTAGGGCTGATTATTCAGCCAGCATCTTCAAATCTTTCCAGACTCCTCCTGAGAACAAGTTCCAAAGGCTTTTAAACCACACTATTATGTAGTATCACAACAATAACCCCACTCCTGGCACTAAACTTTTAATCACTTTCTTAATTCCTGACTGGGACTGAATAACTGACACTCTCAAATAAGAGATGGAAAGGTTTATTTTGGTTCACAGTTTGTGGAGGTGTCAGTCCATAGTTGGCTAGTTCAAAGGCAGGACTGCATGGAAGAGGGGCATGGTGTAAGACAGTCACTTACATGGTGGTGGCAAAGCAGAGCCCACAGTGACCCTTCTCTTTTGACCAAACCCCACTTTCTAGTAGTGAGTCAGTTACAAACCCCCATAAACCAATCACCTCCTAAAAGCCCCACCTATGAGTGCTTGAGACTTTGGGGGGAACATCCAGATATAAACTGTAACATGAAGTTTTACCATTACAATAGGTCCCTGATTTATGAATGAGTTCTATTCTGGGAAATATTTGTAAAATTTTTGTAAGTCAGATTCATTTATAAGTCCAACAAAGTGAGTTCTATACACCTTTGACACAATGTAAAGCATAAAAAGTAAACACATATAAATACTGTAAATAAGCTATTTTTACTTTTAAGCACAGTAAGCACATAGTAGCACAATTGTGACGATGTCCAGCAGACATGAGCTACTTCTGTGAATTGTTTGCACCTACCGTTTGTTAAAGTTCACAACTTAGATATTTAAAATTTGGGGATTTACTGTATAACAAAATCAGTTTTGCTCAAAGACCTCCTGAAAAAGGAATCCTTATCCTTATGCCCTTTTCAAGAGCTGAGGAGCAGTTTTCAGGTTTCCCAGCAGACTCCCTCTCAAGTTTAATTGACCAAAATTGGATCATTTGCCTGATCTCTCTCTCTCCCTCTCTTTGTGTCTGTCTGTTTCTCCCCCTACTTCCTTCCATCTTTTTATTTTCCTTTCATAGTACTGGTGATTGAAGCCAGGGGTTCCCTATTATTCTGCCACTTATCTACATCCTCAGCTTTTTCAGATTTTTATTTGAGATGTAGGCTTGCTAAGTTGTCCAGGCTGTCCTTGAACTTGCAATTCTCTTGCCTTAGCTTACCAAGTAGCTGGGATAGTAGGCATGGATCATTATGCCTAGCCATTTCACTAGCCATAGCTGTACTATTTCCAAAGAAAGACAATAGAATTGGCAGGATTTGTATACCAATGGCTCTCAAAGTCTGGTGTGCATGCAAATCACCTATAGAGTGTGTTAAAACAGATTGTCCAGATCCCAGCACTAGGATTTCTAACTCAGTCAGTTTGGAGTGGAGCCCAAGAATTTGAATTTTTCACCATTCCAAAGTGCCTCCTGCTTGTCCCAGGACTACATCCTCTCTCCCAATTAGAGAGAGAGGATGTGGCCAGGTTTACATGGAAGAGCATGGATATCTTAATGAATTAAAGCTTATTAAGAAGAGAAGAGAATGGCTGTACCCTAGAGTGTTTGTTGTACTTATAGTCTTAGGAAATTTATGATTGACTCCACCAAAATAGAGAAATACCTGAACATTGTGTCTGTATGTAGTCTTCAGAAGTTTTTAGGAAGATGCAGTGCTGGGGATTTAACCCAAGGTCTCAGGATGCTAAGAATGTGCCCTATCCCTGAACTATACCTCCAGTGCTGATTCTTCAGAAGTTTTTTGCTAGTTCTTACACATGTAAAATGAAAGCAGTCACTCCCATTGTATTTTTTTTCTTTAGCTACAAGCCTGACCTTAATATCTTCTGCCTCAAACATTACAGTCCTCAGCTGCCAGCTCCAAGGCACTCATATCTACCAGCCTCCCATAGAGTATCTGCCCCCTGAAGTTTGGGTCCACCTGTCCCAGCATATAAACCTTGTAGCTCCTGCCAGCTTACTTCTGACACAGCCAGAAGTACTGTTGGTCTTTGCCAAGCCAACCTGTCATGCCCTGATGCTAACCCTTGTGGAGGAAGATGTGGGGATTATCGATCTCTTTCCTCCTAAAGAAATGTGAGTTTCTTTTACAAAGCCCTTCCTTTTCCCAGAGATCACTTCTGCATATCGAGAGATGAGGCAGCTTTTAGCATATTTCCAGAAAAAAATGTTCCCAAGACAGTGCCTACCTGCTTTAACAGTTGCTTAACTAGGGCCACACCAGTGTCTTCTGGAAGACCACTGGGTACACTGTTCAGAGAAAAATTATACCCAGTTACACTCCCTTACTTAGATAGAGTCTGGTCTGCATTTAGGGCTCCTGAAGGATCAGCCCTGGGAAGGAGAAAGATGCTCCAGCTATGGGCAAAGGATGGCGGCCTGCCCACCTTCTCTCCTCTCTCGGCTGGAGAAAGGAGATCCCCTCTTCAAAGCATTTTCTCTTGATTCCCTTTTATTTTTCTTTTCCAGAGTGAGCCGAACAGTCCTTTTGTCTCTTGACCTTGGGTCCAGGTGTGACTTTGCTCTAGGAGGCACTAAACAGGATGGGGAAGAGAACTTACCTGACTGGAGCTCCAGGCTCTAAGACAGAGTGATGGGCAGGACCCTGAAGTTGCTCTTAGTACCCAGCCTAGCTTACCAAAGGGGACAGGTAAAATGGGTCCCTGCAAAGGTTGCCCACTTTCTGGATTGGAGGCCCTTTCTTACCTGAGCCAAACTCCGTCCCATAAATGTACACATTGCTTCTTTTTTTCTGGGCAACAGTAGTCTCATATGATTACTGTCAAATAGATGAAGTTCACCTGCAAAGTATTCTAAGTCTGTTTCTCTCCAGGTTAAACATTCTTATCCTCAACAGCTATTTGTAAAACCCTGACATGATAAGATAGCTTTTCAGGTACTGATCCTCCTACTTACCTTTCATAGGATGTACTGCAATTTATCTGTGTTCCCTGCACATGTGGCTACAGTACCATCCAGCCGGGAAAAAGAGTGGAACACAGGGACACTGGCATTTCCTTCTTGGTACTGCATGATGTGTTTCCAGTAAAATAACCCAGGCTGGTGCTGGCGTTTTTGGCTTTCAGGCCACACTGAAGACAAAAGATTTGTGTCTTGTTCTCCATAAGCTTTGGCTCCTTTGCCATTTCCCAATTTCAGGACCCTGTTTCCCTGTCCCTGGGATGGGTGTATGAAAGGTAAGAGTCAGCAGAAACGTGGGGCTCTGAATTATGTTGAAGCCAGGGGGGAGGGGCGATGCCCATCCTGCTGCTCGCTGATGGGGGGACAGGGAACAGGCCTAGTGATAAGAGCTGCTGGAGCCCCGGAATCTGGATATCTTAGAGAAATGTGATGGGGAGAGGCAAAAGGTGAGCAGAAACCAACCAGCTTGTCACTTGGGAGCACTCGAGCCTTCAGCCTAGGTTTAGCATGGGATGGTGGCACCTAATCACCTTGTCCCTACACTGAATCAGAGATGCTTAGCTAGCTAAACTTTGATGCGTGTACTGTGGGAAGCAGCTGAAGCTGGAGATTGATATGTGCAGGTCAGGAGCAAGGCCTGTCCAGAGAACAAAGAGCGCTCAAGGTGAACCATGAACAAGCTGCTCCAGCTTTGAGAACACAAAGCACCCAAGGCAATCCAAGCAAACAGAGTGGTAGGCAGAGGGTGTCACACGACATCAACCTGCCAAGTGTATAAATAAATGCATTATAGTTGTTGAGCAGTCCCTACTCTCTCATCTGGAGAGAGGGCTCTACCTGACCTCAGCTTTCTGTTTTCTAATTCTTGTCTTTATGTCTTCATCCTCCACTGCTTTCACCCTGAGAATTTCAGGAGCTGCACTGGAGCTGGCAGTGTACCATATTTATGTTACACTGGGGTTATTATTACTATTACCCAGAATGCCTACCATGCTGAGTTCTGAGCTCATCATATTACCTAAGCAGAGATAAAGGATAGTTTAACTTTCAAAGAAAGATCACATATCCCTCAGAATTTTTGGAAGCTTATTCAGGGTACTAAGAAGTTTTTCTCAAACTTGAACCTAGAGCCAAAGGAAAGCCAGTTTGTAGAGTTAATAATAACAAAAAGAGATGTTGTTTCTTGTGTAGTTATTATTCACCAATTATGGATTGGCTTAATTTCTTTAAGTGTATTGCCAACAATACTAATATTTAACAAGTACTTCAACACAACAAAATCAGACTTACTGGACCAATGGCATTTCAAAGGTCAGTTAAAGATTCCCCCCGGCATATATCCATCCTAGTGGCTTCCCATGACCTCAAATTTCTAAATAAGAGGCAAGCTTTTCATTTCATAGTTAGAAAAGTGTTTGAAAATTTTAGTGTAGAATGAGGATTCACAACAGATTTGAAAGATTAGTGTAAATAAGACTCCAAGTTAGAGGTCTTAAGCAAACCAGTTTTGTACTAAAATGCAGAGGAAGGGAGATCTAAGGGGTGGGAGATAAGGTGAGGGGTAGAAGGCAGGTTTGAGACAGGGAACAGAAAGGATAGTAAAAGTAAATATATGGAAAACCACGGTATTCCACAGGAGCGTAGTCTCAAGGTTAGTATTTTTTCATTTTGCAGAAAAATACTATTAGTCTCGGTAGTGTTAGACCATTTCTTTTACTGTTATATAGATTGTATTTATAGGCTCAAGCTTTTCAACTTCATATTTTTCACTTTTCCTCCTTTTGCTAACTCTTTAAAGCTTGACAGCCAGGATCAGATTTTGTTCTAGGTCCTTGATTATTGGTCCTCGTTTGTCCACATGTATATGTATGTGTGTGTGTGTGTGTGTGTGTGTGTGTGTGAGAGAGAGAGAGAGAGAGAGAGAAAGAGAGACACTTTTTAAAAATGTTATGTACATATTTTACAGTAATCCTGTTTAGAAATAGTATATTTTGAGGGCAAGGAACATACTATATTTTTCCTTAGGTTCCCCCACAACCTAACTTTGAACACTAAAGTGAACCATGACACTCATTATATTGAGTTGAGGGGGATAATGATACAAGGTTTAAGGTATTCTAGACCTAATTGTAGTTTTATTTCTTAAAATTCTTAAAATTAAGCTTAGGTGTGCTCAGTCGTGAAATAATACTGCTATTAGTATTCTATTAAATATGTTACATTTATACATGAGCCAAATATCGTTTTAAAATCGCCGTTTTAAAAAGTAAAAAAATAGAAATCTAGGTAGTACGTGTGAACATTTGTTAAAACGTAGGTGCAAAATTTTAGAATTTAATGGATTCTTAGATCAGCTCCTTTTTCTTTCTGATCAAATTCGCGGAAGCGTGTATTCTTAATTCTGAAAGTGATTCGAAGCTTTTGCAGATAGGCAAAATAGAAAAATTACTGAGTACTTACTTGCAAATAGTGGCTACTATTCTTAACTATATCTCAAATCAAGGAAAAAATGCTTGTGTTATTTTTGAATTTAAAATGCACATGCAGGAATAGTTCCACAATCAGCAACGCTATTTCTTTGTAATGATGGAAAATGAAAGACATGACTAGACTTTCAGTCCTTAGTAGGGCATGGTGGTGGTGGTGGGGGGTTGTGAGTTCTAGCCTCTTGTTAAAATGACACTATTTGCTCGTTTCTCCATAAGACGAAAGTAGCAGTACGTGAGACATACTCTATGTGAGATAGCCATCAAACACTTTAAAGTCTTCTCAGGGGCACCCACGCTGGTCCATAGCACCAGCAAATCTGTTCTTTCTAGCAGGTCGCAACTGAAGACACGACGCGATGTCCACTTCCGGCTCAAATTGAGCACGGACTACACACGAATACAGTTATCTGGGATAAGGGTTTCTCAAGTGGGAGAGGTCCCGCGGATTCTTCTGACACTGTCCTCACAGTTGTCCACACTGCGTACAACCGCGGTCTGGCGGGCAACGGCTGCGGGTGCGCGCGCGCGCGTGCTGGTGAGGTGCGCGCCCGTGTGAGCGGCGAGGCGGGAGGCGGCACGGCTGGTGGGGGAGGTCTCCGGGTGGGGGCGGGGCTCCGCTGGGCAGCCATCCCGGTCCCCGCAGCTCGCGAGGTGAGTTCGGCGGGGTGTGGGGGCAAGAGCGAGGGCGGGAGCCCGCACCCCCGCGCGCGGGATGGAGCAGCGCCGACAGCCTGGGCCGCGCCAACTGCCGGCGTGCGAGTCCGGGCAGGCGGGCTGGGAGGTGCCGCTCGCCGTCCCGGATCACGTGGCGCGGTCACGTGGCGCTCAGCCGGACCGGCGGCGGCAGCGGCGGCCGAGGGAGGCGGAGACTTGCCAGAGACGCGGGGGGAGGAGGCGGCGGCGGCGGCGCGGGGCTGCTGGAGGCGGAGGCGGAGAGGCGCGGAGAGCTGCGGGGCCGCCGCCACGGCCGCCCGGGAGGTGAGGTGGCGCGGGGACCGCTGTCACTGGTCGCGGCGGCCCGGAGCGTCCTCGCAGCTCCCGCCAGCGTCTCGCGGCGGGCCCCCATGCCGGCGCCGGCGGGCGTGGTGGGCGCGGCGGACGGGTGGGCGCCGGGCTCGGCCGCGGCGGGCTGGGGCACAGTGGGCCGCTGTGGGGGCGCTTCGCGAGGGCGCGGCGCGGGGACGACGACCGACCCGAGCGGGCTGGTCGTTGCTGCTGCTTTGCCATCCAGCCTTTTGTTTCAGCGTGTGAAAAAATGGGGCGAAAGAGGAGCTTGGTGTGTGTGCGCGTGTGCGTGCTTGTGTGTGTAAATCAGGAGGCGTTTGGCTTGGAGCCACCCGCCCGCCTAATTGTGGAGACAGAAAATACCTTAAAGCGGTTTCCCCGGGCAGAGCGGGCTGTGCTTCCCCCGTCCTCCCCGTGTCGCGATGGAGTGGCTTCCCCTCCCCACTCTGCCCACCTTCTCCCCTCCAGTCCGGTCTCCCACCCTCCTCCCCTTCCTGTCCGCCCCACCTTCAGTGAAGCCCCGTGAGCGAACGGGGTGTCTGCAAAAGCGGCCCGGTCACCTGTCGTGGCAGCTGCATGGAAATCCCGGCGCTTCTGCTGTCTGGAGTCTGTGCTGTTTCCTCTAGCAAATCACGGAGATTCTGCTCCCAGTACCACCCCTTCTTCTTTGCCCTGCGCCTCAAAACCGAGTGCATGATGCTGATGTGAAGTTTGACCCGCTTGGGGCATTTAGCAGGGAAGAGGCTACTTTCTGTCACGACACTACTTCAAGGTTGGGAAGGTGAGGGTGATCTACCTTTGTGGAAGGAAATGAGGGTGACAACACCCCTCACTGGGGTTGATGTCATTTAGAGACCTATTTTTATTCATCCTACCTGCAGATCTGTCCAGATGATGAGGAAGTCTAGTAATACTTCTCCCCCTAGGGATAATCAGGTCCCTTTGGCAGGGAACTGTTTTCTGGGTTGTGTGTTTAGGAGTTCCCTTTCCATTTTTATTTTAGTTGTAAAATAAAACTTAAGGGTATCCCAGTAACCCCTCTGTCTTAGACAGGTTGTAGGCCAGTGGAAATTATTTCTAAAGTTTTAAAGGATGTAAAAACCCGTTCCAGGATTCCTTTTGTACTGTTCTTCTGTGTTGGGGGTCTTGACCGTTTCTCATTTAATTGGAGTTCAGTTTTTGCAGGCAAACCCATAGAGAATGGTGCGGTGGTCCTGGCAGATTCTCTCCAGGCAGGGAGGGTATTGAAAGCTTGCTGGGGTTGGAGGTACCTTGCGCATAGCCACACTGCAATCCAGAGAGTTGTGCTGAGACTCCGGCCCCTCAGATGAGGCAGTTTGGAGTTGATCTCAGTATTGTGCAGTGATAGCCATATTCAGAGTGGGAGATTCGCATGTGTCTTTTTTGTGATAGTTATAGTGGAAATGACTATATGAATACATTATGCATAGCCAAATCTAGTTTTCAGTTCCTCAATTTAAAAAAATGAAAAGGTGCAAGAAGGTTATTAGATGATGAGAATTTCCTTTAAGAAATTTTGAGAATTGTATTTTAGTAAGGGCTTTGCAAGTAGCAGTTTTTTCACACGATGGGGGAGGTGTTGACATCTGGACTTACAAGCATGTAGTACCGAGTTAAAGGGAGTTAGAGGGGGAAAAATGTTTTTAACATAATGGAGCTTTCAGACATGGAGAGAGTAGAACACCATGATTACTCATGTGCCTGAGAAATAACATAATGTATTTACTACTGTATCTTTTAAAATAATGTCCTTTTCATTTGGAAAGGACATGTGTATCATACTGAACTTTCCAGTTTTCAGGTGGAGCTATAAGAATAACAGTTTGGCTAGTCATACTGATTTTCTTACTAAAACTCAATAGAATTTTTTTAATAATTGGAAGGATGGGTGGACCGTGAAGCCTATTTTAAATGGAACCATCCATACTTCATGCAGAGATGCCAAGTATTGGAAGAATGGTGGAGACAGCAGCCTTCCTTCAGGCCCAATTTCAGAGGGTTAATAGGGCAGAATGTGAGGACCAGCTTTTCCTTTTGGGTTTGCTGCAGATACAGTGTTTGGATTTGGGAAGGTTAGGTTGGCTGCAGTAAGCATGGGTAAGCTGAGTGGGGCAATCAGTGTTTTCATGTGTTCCACAGCACTTAGAACATCAACTACAGATTCTCTCCTTTTTCTTCTGTGGTGGCAGAAAGATAGGACACAGATGGAATGCGCCTTGTCAGATGCAGTGAAAAATTGGGTGAAGCCTCAAAACTGAAATGCTATGATCTAGTTACTGTATTGGTTCCTGTTTAGGATTCTGTGAAGAGTTTTCAGTATTACTAAAACCTTGCAGAAATTATTCACTTTCCCTATGAGACTGCTGAGAGTGCATGGACTATGTAATTAAACTGTCCAATTTCTTTTAGTTTGGCTAGGATAAATGTTAATTTAGTTACTCAATGTTAATGTACTAAATTTTCTGTGGTAAAATATACATAACATAAAATTTACCACTTTAACCTTTAAGTATGCGGTTTAGTGGCATTGATGTACAACAATTACCACCATGTTTGTCCAAAACTTTTTTCATTTTCTCAGACTGAAACACTACCCAATAATTCTCCATTCTTATCTTCCTTCACACTCTATTTACTGTTTACTGCCCATCTGTTTACTGCCTATGACTCTAACAACTCTGTGTATCTCATACAAATTGAATCATAAATATTTATGACTTATCATAAATATTACTGATTTATTTCACTTAGAATGATGTCCTTAACATTTATCCATGATGTAGCATGTCAGAATTTTTTTCTAAGGCTGAGTAATGCTTTGTATTTATATACCACATTTTGTTTGTAACATTTATCTATTGGACAAAAATATAGAACTTTTAATTAAAATAGGGAAACAAAACTAGTTGTTATTTAATGTATATCACCTCTTTAAAATATAGCTCCCATGGAAATTAAACTACTAAACGTGTAATGTCCTTGCTGAGTTCTGTCAGTTCCTTGCCATGTGGATCATGACATGTGGTACATCTTTCTAAAACTTGTGGCTGATGCAGATGATTTTTTGTTTTCTAGATAATGTTGGAGTGGTGATCTGTTTTTCTATATGGGAAGTATGCACTTAAAATTTAAATAAATTTGAAAGGGAAATGTGGGTAAATTCTAATATAGGGAAAGTCTAAGCTCAGCATCATTTATGGGTATAAAACAAATGCTTTGATAATGGTTTTGGCAGCATACATTATTTTAAATGTTTATATAGTGAAGAATGGCATGAATGATAGACAAATGACAAACTCAAAAAATATGTGCAACATTATTTATAGAGTTGTACAAATCAGCACAAGGTGAACATCTCCATAGAAAAGTGGGCTAAGAACATCAAATCTTTTTAAATGCCTCTCTTTCTCTGCTAGGGGTCAAACCCAGGGCCCTAAACATGGTAAGCATAATTTTTAAATTTTTATTATGGAAATTCTTAAACATTAAGAAAAGTAGAACTGGTTTGACGTTACCCACACACCTAGGATCTAAACACTCAGGGAGCTGAGGCAGGAGGATGGTAGGTTCTAGGCCAGTGTGGGCTACGTAGCAAGTTCCAGGCCAGCCTGGACTAAATAGTGAAACTTTTTTAAAAAGTTAGAGACTAATATAATGAAGCATTTATGGGCCACTCAGCTTCAGCAATTACAAGATACCACCAGTCTTACTTGAGGGATATCCTTCTCTTTTATCTTTAGATTATTTAAAGCAAATGAAAAAGTCTTATAATTTTGTCTATAAACAGTTTAGAACATTTCTAAAAGAGAAAGACTCCTTAAAAATAATCACGAAGCTATTATTGCACCTTGCAAAGATAATTACTGAACTGAGGATGTAGCTGAGTGGTAGAGTGCTTACCTACATGTGATACTCAGCACAATGAAAAGCAAAACAAAAAAATTACTATCAAATATCCAATTAGTGCCCTTGGAGTGCCAATTATATGTCATATAATATATACAGTATGAGCTAAAGACATGAACAAATTGTTTTTCAGAGCTTTTTTTTTTTAAACGTGGTACCGGGAATTGAACCCAGGGTCTCACCAGTGCTACTCTACCATTGAGCTACAACTCTAGCCCAATCTTTTCTCAATTTAAAGTTTTTACTTATGGAATCGTGTGTGTGTGTGTGTGTGTGTGTGTGTGTGTGTGTGTGTTGTGTTTATGTGTGCCTGTGATTGATTTCATTAACACCTAAATAAATAAGATCCATAACATTGCAATTGTATACTTTGTTTGAACTCTCTTTTAATCCATAAGTTCCCATTTTTTCTTTGCAACTTTTTATTGAGGTTGAATTTTGCTGATTGCATCTTGCAATGCTAAGTATGTTTCTTTATTTCTTTTATTTCCTACACATTGGTAGTTTGATTTAGAGTTTTTCTTTTGTCTAGATCTTGAGCCCAGGGTTGCCTGAATGCTAAGTAAGTGTTTTACCATTGAGTTATCCTCTGGTGCAGGTTTTTTTGGTGCACGTGTGTAAGATTATTTTGACCTGGAGGTATATAATGCCTGATTTCTTTCTTTTTGGGACAATAGCAACTTTTTTTTTTTTTTTTTTTATCTTTTTCAGAGAGGGTTTAACTATGCTGTCCAAGCTGGTCTTAAACTCACTTTGTAGCCCAGGCTGACCTTAAACTCACAGTGATCCTCCTGCCTCAGCCTCCTGAGTGCTGAGATTATAGGCATGTGCTACCATAGCAGGCTGTAGCAACTATTCTTGATTATTATCTTGACCCACTGATTCATGAGGATTATAAATTGGTAGTACCCTGATTCTATCATTCCCTTTTTTAATTATTTGTTGGACTACATACTTCTCTTCAATTATTATTATTATTTTTGGAATGGGGAATTGAATTTAGGACCTCAAACTTGTCAGGCAGATGCTGTCCTGCTGAGCTATATCCCCAGCCTCTTTAATTATTTGGTTGCCCTGAAATGTAGATTGTCTAGGAAGGGTGTAAGAAATGTCTGATTATTTCCTTCTCTAGATTTTCCCTTTCTCAAAGTCATGAATTAGTCCCCTAGCATCCTTACAGTCATGGGTGAGGATGTTTTTCATTTTTTCCTCCTCTTCCTCTGTTCTCTTCATCTTCTTCCTTTTCCTCCTGCACTGCTGCTGCTTCTTCTTTTTCTTCTTCTTCCTCTTCCTCCTCCTTCTATCGTTCTCAGCTCCTTTATTTTAGAATATATATTTCAGTCCATTGTAGTTGTCTTTTGATACTCAAATTGCCCCTTTTGGGAAAGAGAAGACTTGCTTAGTTTGGCTTCTGAGTTCTTCTGACATGCCTCCAGCAATTTAATTGACTCCTTGCTTTCTTATGTGATATGTTGTTTCAGGCTTATCCTTTTTCCTGTTTCAGACTTGCAGTTAGAACATGCTGTTTTTTAAAAGAAAACTAAGGAATAGTAAATGGCCAATAAACTTATTAAAATAATTAATTTCACTGGTCATTAAAGAAATGAAATTAAAAGGAAAAGTAACATACTATTTGTTATGGACTGGATGTGTCCCTACCCCATGCCCTTTTTTTTGTAGCAGTGGAGATTGAACCCAGGGCCTTGACACTGAAATTTATCCCCAGCCCTTTTTTTTCATTTTGAGACAGGGTGTCACTAAGTTGCTAAGTTACCCAGACTGGTTGGTCCTCTTCCCTCTGCCTGTCCGAGTATTAACATTATGAGCATGTATGACCATGCCCGGCTCTTACTTCCAAATTCTTATGTGAAAGCCCCTGCCTCCAATGAGATGGTATTTGGATATGGGGTCTTTAGGAGATGATTAGGGTTAGCTGAGATCATGAGGGTGGGTCCTTCATGATGAGATTAGTACCCTTATAAGAAGACACCAGACAGCTTAGGTTCTTATTTCTTTACCCCTACAAAGAGGAGGTTATTTCAGCATACCTTGAAATGGCAGGTGCCAACAAGCCAAGAGAAAAAGCCTCAGAATGAAACCTACCTTTCCAGCACCTTGATCTTGGATTTTTATGGTCTCCAGAACTGTGAATAATAAATTTTGCTCTTTTAGCCACCCAGTTTGTGGTACAGTTGGCCCTTTGTATTGGCAGGTTCCATATTCAGAGATTCAGTGAACCATGCACCAAAGGTATTTGGGGGAAAAATTGTGTCAGTACTGAATGAGTATAGACTTTTCTCCTCTGTCATTATTCCCTAAGCAATATAGTATAATAACCACTTATATAGTATTTTACATTGTTTTAGATACTGAAAGTAACCTAGATATAATTTTATTTGGTTATATGCAAGATAATATGCTATTTTATTTAAGGAATTTGAGCATCTTCAGATTTTTGTATCCATATGGGGTCCTAGAACCAATCTTATCCTCCCTGCTCATGGATACTGTGAAACCAGTCTGTGTGGAGGCTGAGACGTTTTCAATTATTATTTTGGTGATTTAGACTTTAATGGATATGAATCAATTTAGTGGTGTTATGATGACTTCCTCTGGTCCTCTGTTTGGTAATGTTAATGTTTGAACATCTCCCAGTGTGCTCAATAACGGCAATAAAATGTTGGTCATTCCCAGGGCTAGTGCAGATGAAGGAAGTGTATGCTCTCAGACACAAAGGTAGAAATTAATGTACCCATTTTAATTAGCTGTTGCTAGGTATCATATACAAAATGTGTATAGCCTTTGACCTAGAAAATCCACTTTTAGCAGGAATTTATCCAAAAGAACTAGAAGTAATCTTAAATAATGAATTGATTGATTATGGCACATTCATTGCATCCAGCCACTGAAAATAATGATATGCATCTATACTAACTAGTCTCGAAAGATGCCATGTATATATATATATATATATATATATATATTTTTTTTTTTTTTTTGGCGGTACTGGGGATCGAACTCAGGACCCTGCGCTTGCTAGGCAAGCGCTTATTCCACTGAGCTATATCCCCAGCCCAGCCATGTATATTATTGAGTGAAAAAGGCAGGATTCAGAACTGTATTAATAGCACTTAGCTATAGATAACCAGACTTTGGCAGCTAAGTTTGGAGGGTACACTTTAGGAACTGACTCATGGATAGTCAGTTTAGGTTACCATGTCTCAAAGACTGTACTAACTGATTTCACTCTCCTGTCATCTGATTCAGATTTCCTAGATGGAGTATATGAGTAGCCTAGTTTGGGTACTGTGTCTAGCCATTGGGTGTTTGGTGTGTGTGTGTTTGCACATGTAGTACTGTTCTCAATTGACATTCTCACAAAGATCTTACAGTATAAGGCAAGGAGGAGTCAAAATGAGAGTTGAGGTTTCTTTCTTTTTTTTTTTTTTTTTTAAACAGAGTCTCATTATGTAGTTCAGGCTGGCCTTGAGCTCATTATGTAGCCCAGGCTAGCCTTGAACTCATGATCATAGTGCCTCAGCCTCCTGAGTGCTGGGATTACAGGCACATGCCACCATGCCTGGCTCAGAGAGTTTGAGGTGCTTTTACCTAAAGAAAGGGGGAGACATTCCAGGAGGACAAGGAAATAGGTATCTGATATCTCTTTAATGAAAATTAATACATTCTTTGCTCAGAAATGTTGAATTAGTTACATCTTTAAAAGTTACTGCCAACAGATAACCTTAGGCTTTCTTTTCCCTTTAAGCATCTGTTTAACATGTTAGGCTTTATTACAGTATATAAACTCTGGTTCGCTGCTTTCATAGAAGATGATTGGTGAAAATGAAGGTTTTGATTATTTGTGGGTTTGTAAAATTATGCTGTTTTCTCCTTTAAATGTGGTTACTTCAAAACCACATGTTTTTCTGATGTCAGTAAATAAGAATTGCAGTCTTTGTACTTACATGGTGTAAAAGATACTCACCCTTGAGAGAAAGAGTATTTTGAGATTAGAATTAAAACAGTATGCATGGAAAACCTTTAATAATAATTTTACAATATGCTGTGGAGTGTAGAGAGTTCTGTAGGTATATAGAGCGGCTGTGCAGATAATACAGAGTTATTTGAACATCTTTTTCACTGTTGTTATTTTTAATCAAAAGCATAAGTAGAGCCAAAATGGATATGAAAGATCTTTGAAAAAGATAACACACACTGCAATGTAAGGTATGTCTTACTTAAAAAAATTAAGTATTCAGCTGGGTGTGGTGGTATACATTTATAATCCTACCACTTGGGAGACTGAGGGAGCAGGATCGCAAGTTTGAGGTCAGTCTGGACTACGTAGCAAATTCAAGGCCAGTGTAGACTACATAGCAAGACTCTTGTCTCAAACTACCCCAGAAAAAAATTAAATGTTCCAATTTATACCATAATGGATGTAAAGGGTTTGTAAACACATGTGAGGCATTATGTTACTATGATTATTTTTACTACTTCTTTTGGTAATTTTACTACTTGGACATCTTTTCTGAGCTGGAAATGGGTATATTAGAGCCACTTATGTTAAAGTTTTTGCAATTTCAGATCTATTAGTGTCTCCTTAAGTTAAAGAATTTGGCCTATTTTATTTTGTTTCATTTCAAAACAGTGTCCTGCCAGGTTGCCTATACTGGACTTGAAATTGCAGTCCCCCTGATTAAGCCATCCACAGTGCTGGAATTATGGATATATATCTCTACACATAGCTTTAGTAAATAAGTTTTCTGAAAAAGTGTCAACCTGTGCTTTTTTGTCTCAGTTATTGATCTGGCTAGTTACTAGTTTCAAAAGATGATTTTGTATTATCTTTTAAAAACTATTGCGTAGAAAAAAAACCTATTGCGTAGTATTTTCATATTCCACTCAAAAGTCATATAGACAGATGTTACTGGGTTCAGGATTTTTTCATCCTGTTAGATGTCTTTTTTTCCATTTTTTCTCCAACAACTAAAGGAAGATTAAACTTTTGAGACAGCTACTCCTCTAATTTTTGTATGATTTTTTAATCCTACTTAGGGAAATTAAGTCTTGTGCAGAAAATGCTTTCAGGGCCATGTCACTCTCCACTATCATTGACTGTTAATTGTATATTTTACCTCCTTTTGGAAACACACATTACTTTCTCTGAGAATGATGATAAAATAGTACTGTCAGCAGTACCTAGCTGAACAGTAGGCTGAGTTGTTAGTGCTAGCACAATTTTTAGTATTCATGTAAAGTTATTAGCAGTGATATTACCATATGCCAGTGATGTTACCATATGCCAAGACTGTAGAGAGTGTAGAGTACTCTCTACACTCTCATATCCTTGGCAGGGGCTATATTTTATATCCCTGAGATATGAGATATCTTATATCCCTGAGATATGAGATACGGGGATCTCATATCCTACATGAGATATACAGGGTTATCTTCACACACAATGAGTTTCTTAAACTACAGAAATTCTCTTTGACTGAATGGTGATTATATAAATAGAGTCTTCTTGGCTGTCCTTTACCCTTGTTTAGATGAAGTCACAATAGCAGATGGACAAATTCAGCTGCAGTGGTTAGAATATCAGTGACAGTCTCATAAGAAGTTAGGCTTATGTTGTGTGCACTTAGAACCTTGTTAATGGTTAGAAATAATCAGAAGGTCTAACTGTGTGTTCATATTTGTTAATTATTTAAGAATGTCTTCAAAAAGTAATGCTTATATTGTATCTGGAAGAAGATGGTTAAAGGAGGTTTGATTGTGGGGAGAGCCATGTCAATGTGGGTGACACTCAGGCCACACTTTACAGCCCTTAAAAATAATATGAACCTTTTGCCATTTTTGTCCTTGTCATCTTTCTCCATGAAATGACAAGCACTGTCTGTGTTTCATATATAGAAATGTAATGAAATAAATCCTATAATACTGAAAGTTTCGGCCTGGAATAAAAACAAGTCTTTTTTTTTTTTTTTTTTTTTGGTACTGAGAATCAAACTCATGACCTCTCACTTGCCAGGCAGGCATTGTGCCACTGACCTACATCCCCGGCCCACAACTCTTAATAAACAATGGAAAGCCCAACAGTTTGCTTATCTTATTCTATTAGTAATTTTTAATACTGTGAACCAAACGAGAGTGAAAATGGCACACATACTGTTTTGTGTCCTTACCCGGTTTAGATTCTGAAGGACTTGGGAATAAATTAAGTAGTGTAGGATTGGGGTGCTGCCCAGAATCTATCCATTATAGCTTACTAGAGCTTCAATTTCCAACCTTTTGGATTTATTGTATCCTATTTCATTTGATTTTTTTTTTTATCACCTTCTCATGAATCTAAAGGTTCTAGCAGGCAGGTCTTTGTTACTAGTGGAGAGCAAAGTGCTGATATGTGAAGTCTAGAAATTATCAGTATAACTCAATTTATCTAACTACATCAATCTTTAGTTTTAATTAATGACTACCAGACATTTTCTGAACCATTAACAAGCTGCACAACTACATTGCTATATGGAATATATTTAAAATTTTTGATCAATTAAAATGTTCTGAAAAATTTTGTGTTACAATATAAAAAGTTATCAATCATAGTGAATGAGATTTGTATCTTAGTTACTTTCTTGTCACTGAGACACAATATCAGATACCTACAACTTAAAAGGGAAAGTTTATTTTTATAGAGGTTTCAGTCCATAGTCTGCTGGCTCCAAGACAGTGGCAGAGCAGAGGAGCATGACAGGAGAGGCTTGCTCACGGCATGGCAGACAGAAGGCAGTGAGGGATTGAGGGAGGGGGAGGATATATGCCCTTCCTGGCCAGGCTCCTAGTGCCCAACCTCTTCCCCCCAGGCTTCACCTTCCAACATCACGTGCCAATCCAGCGCTGAGTGTCACACATCCATGACCCAGTTACCTCCCCAAACCCCACCTATGGGCACATGAGGCTTTGGGAGGACATTTGGATATAAAGTTTAACATATTTTATGTATATTTGTTTAAGAAATGTGAAAGAGAAATACATTCATTGTAGAACTGTCCTAGTCTAGTATTTTTCTTTACAGAAATATATGTAGAAGTAATAATATTTATGAGATGCTTCAAAATTAACTTTGTATAAATTCAGTGTAAAAAGTTTATTGTGAAATAGAATAGTCTCAAGGTTGATCACCTCATTCAGAGATGGCATGACTGTTTTTAATCCCGAGAGTGTGGAATTTCATGTTTTCTTTTTTTTTTCTCTTGGCTTTCTGTGTTTTGCAAATACCTGGTCTCTTTGACTGAGTGGTGATTATATAAATGGAGTCTTCTTGGCTGTCCTTTACCCTTGTTTAGATGAAGTTCTTTCTCCTCCACGTGTTACGGAAAGATGGAATGTGCTTGGCTTTGGGAATTGATGTATTTCTCTGGAGTATACAAGACAGCCAGGACTTGTGGGGAATAGGGCAAGGGCTGTCAGGTGAATGATACCAATAATCTCAGGAGGTCAATTTAAGCCAATTACTTCAACCTTTTAATTTTAGTTGGTTATTATCAAACCTTTTACTAGATTGTTAATGACTAGCCAAATTGGTTTGAGTTGGACCTCCTTTGGTGCTAATGAGCAGTGAAGTGGACCCCAAGGTGAGATGTGTGAAGAACAAGTCATGCTGCAGAGTATGGACTCATTCACAAATTAGAGCATGAATGAGCTCCTAGAAGCTAAGATAGGTTCAATTCCTTTCTCTTCATTTTGTATCTATCTGGCCGTAAGTACTGTTACCACTTAGTTATTTTGAGAAGCAAACTATTTTATAGCATAGGTGTATCTAACTGTACTGGAAGAAGATAATCAGCTGGGAAGCAAGCCTTTAGTTTTTTGTTTGTTTTTTCACTAGAGGAGACTGAATCCAGGGCCTTCAAAACGAGCTACATTTCTAGCCCTTTTTATTTTTGAGACAAGTTCTCACTGAGTCATCCTTTCCCATGCTGGACTTGAACTTCCAGTCCTCCTGCTACAGTCTCCAAGATTACAGGTGTGCACCTGGGTAGGTACAGAATTTTTAGCCCAGAGGTTTAATCATGATCACACTTTGTTTTGTGTGAAAAGTACTTTGTGTTTCGGTCTCTGTATTACTTAGTGTGTGGAACGTCAGTGTCACCTGGCATTTACAGCTTCCTTAATTCTTAATGTAATAATATGACTAAAAAGTCAATATGATTCCTATTCTAACTTAATATAAACTGTATGTATGTGGGAACATTTTAAAGTATATTTTCTCTTCTAATTCTCCGGTTCTTTTAGAAATTTAAAGAAGAAAAGTAACCTGGGCATAGTGATATATGCTTGTAATATCACCTTTTCAAGAGGCTGAGGCAGAGGAACCCAAGGATTGAGGACAGTGTGGACCATTTAGCAAGACCCTGTCTCAAAATAAAGGGCTGGGATATAGCTTAGTGGTGGTGTGCTTGCCTAGCATATGCAAGGCCCTGGATTCAACCTCCGGTACCACAAATCAAACACCTCTCCACCCCTAAAATAACAATCAAAAAATAGTACTAACATTGACTCTAAACTGTGAACTGTGCTGAGGATAACTATTTTATTCTAAAATACATCTTATTTATTTATTTATATTTTTATTTTTATTGTTTTTGTGGTACTGGGGATCGAACTCAGGACCCTGCACTTGCTAGGCAAGCGCTTATTCCACTGAGCTATATCCCCAGCCCCTGTCCAATACACCTTTTTTAATATGTGAATTTCTTGAAATCCAGACACATGTGCCTGCAGATAGGCGATGACTCCACTCCTGTGTTGTGAGCTTTTTTGCTTCCCTTTTCAGGTTGATTGGCGCTGAAATTTGAGTCTAGTTTTGACAGGACTCCCAATTCTGGTTTGACCTGATTACTTCTGCTTGCTTTTGAGTAGCTAAGCTTGATGTATGGGGTTCAAAGAAGAAAAGTTTTAGATTCTATGAGACTTTGGTTAGAAATTGTCAAACAAACTAAACACAAGATGGAATTCTGTCAGACAATCTGCATTTGAAGTTGTACTTTCTGTAGCAGAATGCCAAGCTGTGGGGGACTCTGAGACACTGGATGTGATGGGAAGAAATACAGTTAGATGAGATTCTTTGTATGAATTTGGATATGTCATATATTTGAAATATGTGAAAACAGATAGAATAGTTAGGCAGATGGCTTTTAAAAAATTTACTATGTTACAGAATTTACTATGTCCAGTACATAATATTTTCCATGTTCATGACATTTTTTGTTGTATCAAAGTTTAAATTTTCTTATGATAAACGTATCAGTGTTTTCCCCATAGTTTTACTTCCATGGGGTTTTAGAAAGGATTTCCTCATGGGATGTTAGAAATGGCTTCCCTGAGGAAATGCAGAGGCCTTGGTGGGAGAAATCCCTTTTCATGCTGGGCTTCATAGGCCATGTTTAAAGATTTTGGTTTTTATTGTAAAACCATAACCAATCAAGGGTTTGAATACTGGGGCATGGCATGAATGCAATGAGTTATACAGTATTACCTGACGCTGGTCTTATAGAGAAAACTTACCATTCTAGAGTCTAGTTTGATTTGCTGAGCCGGCAAGGAAGCAGTTGGTAAGGACCTGATGACTTCTTTTTTTTTTTTTCCTTTTTTGAGACAGGATCTTGCTATGCAGTTGAGGCTGGCCTTGAACTCACTTTGTAGCCCAGGCTGGTCTCGAACTCACAGCGATACTCCTGCCTCAGCCTCCTGAATGGTGGGATTACAGGTGTGTGTCACCATACCCAGCAAGACCTGGTGATTAGCAGCTGTGCCCCAAGAGTACAGAACATCTTTGCTTGGAATCTTATGAAGTGAACATTTTTCCTTCCTTTTTGCCAGTTTTGCTAGTGTGTGTGTGTGTCTGTAGGAGGCAGTTTTCATGTTTTCTACTTTAGGAGTATTTTATGAATAGTTTATCATTTGCTTCCTTTTTGATCATTTAGGTTAAAAATCACATGCAGTGAAGTAATCTCTTAAGGTTATAAAAACAAGATGCATAGTTTCATTGTATATAAAATTTTAAGCATATATTAACGTACCTGAAATTGAGCTTGTAGCATCTCCAGAGGTTTCCTCCACTTTTGATGTAAGATCTGCTCTGATTTTTGTACATGTGGATATGTCAGCAAAACTGGATTCCATCCCAGTGTAAACAAGCAGGGGACCTTTCTGAACCGTGTAGTGCAACTGCAATGAAAAGCTACAGTTTTTCTGTAATGAGAATTAAGGGTGATTTGGTGCTTCTTCTATATTTATTAATTGGTGGAGTTGTAATAGGATTCACCTCCACCACTACCCCCTGGGCTCATGCTTAAGGTGTTGATCAGTGGGCATCTAGGCAGGATTTTAGTTGTGTTTGGGAGCCTTCTGTGTAAAGGTGGGAGGGATTGGTGTTTCAGGTGGTGGCAGGTGAGCCTCCTGCCAAGTTGGCATAATGGGAACAGGACTCTTCTGAGTTGCCATCTGTTTGTGGCTGATAGGAAACCAGCAGTGATTTCTGAGGAGCGAGGAACTGTTCCATTTATGTTGAGATATTTAGGAACTAGTAGTGTTAAGATTGTGCTGATTAGGTCTGAACATTGCTGGGTAGACTGAGGGAAGTAAATTGTGTGCTGTGATTTTTTTTTTTTTTCTTTGTGTTACTATGAAATTCCTCTCCATTCCCAGGGAGGCCAAGGCTCTTTTTCCTGCGTAGACTAAACCATTTGAGTCAGCTTGTTTGCTACTGAGTTGCCTGGCTGGAGGGGTGTTATTTACCTGCCTGTTGTATGCTGCCTGTGGTGTGTGTGCCCGAGGGGGTTCCATCTGTCTCCAATTGTCTTGGTGTGTCTTTTTAAAAAAATTTACAATTTACAATTTTTAAAAAAATTGTGGCAAAACATACATAACAAAATTGACCACTTTAACCATTTTTAAGTATACAGTTCAGTGGCATTAAGTACTTTTATATTGTCCAACCATCATGATGTGTCATCTTTAAACCAAGCATTCCCACACACTTAAAAATAGTGAATACTTCTTCATACACCACATATTTGTGATAAATTATTGACATGCTCTCTCCTGTGTGATTCCCCTTTGGTTTTTAAGCTTGAATTTACTTTCATCCTTTGAGAGCTGATCAGGTGAATGGAGGTGGTGTGCCCCCATTTTTTCTGGTTTGCTACCTTGCACCTGGGAAAGCTCTCCTCTTTCAGGCATGGGTTTTTGATGATACCCCAAAACATTTTTGTCTCTCCTATATCACACTCTCAAGGCAGTGATATAGAATAGAGAACAACTCTGTTTCCCTTTAATCTTAGAATTAGTTGATTGGTTAGCTAGAGTTCACCTGTGGCCCAAGTGGTTGCCAGGAAATTGCTTAAGAGCCCAGCTGTGGCCTGGTGAGGAGCAGCATGTGACCCTGTTTGGTTTGGGACCACCATAGATTTCTGTCTTGTTTTTTTCCAAAATGATCTGTGAAAGAGTTCTGGAGGCCTCTCGGAGAATTCTTGGTTACCCATTAAAAAATTAACTGCAATCACTTATACAAAAGGGGAATTTATTGGGAGGATTTTGGGCTGTCAGCAAAATCCAGGCCAGAAGCCAGAGACTGGGATGTTATATGGTGGGAAACTGCCCCCCCCCCCCCCCCCCCCCGCCCCACGTTTCTTTCATAGTCTGGCTCCTGCTTACCTTGCTTAGCTTCCCTCAGTGCTTCTGTGTTATTCTTTTTTGTCACAGATTAGCGTCCTGTACTCCTTGGTGCAGGGGATAGAACCGGCTTTCAGCCCTCATGTTTATCCAAATATCTAGAGAGAGACTATTTCTCTATTCCAAAATTTCCAGGAACTACCTGGTGGCACATGCCTATAATCCCAGCACTCAAAAGGCTGCCTAGGGAGTGATCATTGTGATTTTGAGGCCAGCCTGGCCTACATAGCCAGACCCCATCTCAAACCAACCAACCAACCAACCCACTCACCCAGAATTTCCAGGAAGAACTGATGCATGGTTGTAGCAAATGGCCATTCCATGTAACAGTGGGAGGATGGCAGCCCTTGAAGAGATCAGGGAGGTTTAGTAGAAGGTGCAGCGCTACTAAAGTTTACAGAATATTAGGGATACCCCTCTGACAGTTAACAAATGTGAAGGAACTCACACTGTGAATATGTCTAAACCTTATACCAAAAATTTAATCTGGGTACAGTGGCTGTAATCCCAGCTACTCAGAAGGCTGAGACAGAAGGATCCTTTGAGCTTAGGAATTCAAGACACACCTGGGCAACATAGCCCAACACTAGCTTAAAAATAGAAAGAAAAAAATAACCAACACTGTCACTACAATTACTAATAGCAAATCTAATACATTGAAATGAACCAGGTAAATGGAGTCTATAATTACTTTTATAATATCAAATTTCTTCTCTAGTAAAATAAATTGGGTTAATTGAATAATTTGTCCCTGTAGGTCAGACTGTTCAAAGTAAAATTCTTCAACTAAGCAGTTTATCCTTACAGGTCAAATTCATTGCAAGTTCTTTTTTTTTCTTCTTCATATCAGGAATCGAACTCAGGACCTTGCATTTGCCAGGCAGGTGCTTATACCACTGAGCTATATCCCTGGCTCCCTACAGGTCAAATTCAAATTTTGTTTTTAAAATGATTTTATTTTTGAGAAATTTTCTTTTTACCTCCTAAGGGATAGATATTTAAGATATAGGGTGATAACTTCTCTTTTTTCCCATCTCCCATCTGGTGCCCCCCTTCCAATACTAGGTTATTGAACCTAGGACCTTTGCACTGAGCTGTATTGCCTGCCTGCTTCCTTCCTTTCTTTCTCCCTCTCTCCTTCCCTCCCTTTCGTCCTTAGTGAGGTAGTGTCTCACTAAGTCTCTGAGTTGCTTGGGCTGGGCTCCTAGTTGTGATTCTCTTGCCTCAGCCTCTAAGAATGCACCATGTTCCATGGTGCATCACCATACCTGCTTTGTAATGTATTATTGAAGTATTTCAGAACGATTATTACCTTCTTAAAGCAGAGAAATTTATCTGTTTTTCTTGAATGTTCCTCATGTCACTAATTATCATGGAAAATTGTATAGTGCCAGTGCAGAAATGGCTATTCTTGGATATGCTTGCACCACAGTTGGATTATTTTCACCTCTATCTGATACAGTTTGGTGGTCCAGATCATTGTGATATGTTAGACTCATATTTAGCCAAATTTATGGGGTACAGTTGACTTAGAAATGATACTTTCAACTGTGTTTTACTGTACATATCAGATAATATCCTATTAAATAATATGATATCTTGACTTTAGTATGTTTATTGCAAATATCCAGAGACAAATTCTTCAGCTGAATACATCTGAGAGACAAATTGTTCAATTGATCCAATAAATTATAGCCTGTTTTCATAGCAGCATTGTTTGAGCTCAGAGTTCATTGTGGCCAGGGTTTTTACTTTTTTTTTTTAGAGAAAAATAATAATAAAAGAGTTTCAAAACAGGCTAGTAGGAAAGTACCAATAATTAACCAGATTTTTTTTTTTTTTTTTTTTTTTGTGGTACTGGGGATCGAACTCAGGACCCTGCCCTTTGCTAGGCAAGCGCTTATTCCACTGAGCTATATCCCCAGCCAGTACCAATAATTAACACATTGCATGTTGTTATCTTTGTAGTAGTTATTCAGAGTACACGGTATAGGCATAAAATCTTGTCCAGACAATATTAGCACAAACCTTTCTTTTCAATGAACTAAAATAAACTAGCTGTATAACTATCTTAAAACTCTCTTGTGTATAAATGTATTTTTTTCTTTTTCCCTTCCTTCCTTCCTCCTGTTCTCCCATCACAGTTTTTCTTTTGAACAGTTTCTTCACAAGTCACAATATCTATTGTACATTTTGGATCTTACTTCCTTGTTCCATTTTCTCACACTAGTGAAACGATACAGTGTATACACATGTGGGTCTGATTTATTTCACTTATGAGTATGATTGCATCCCTTTACCTAGAAAAGTCTCAAGCTTATCCTTCTTTATGGCTGAGCAGTACTCCATTATATAAAATGACTGCATCTCTTTTATCCATTTCTTAGTTGATGGGCATTTGGGTTGTTTCCAAGATTTAGCTATTTCAAATTGTGCTGCTATAAACATGGGTGCACATATATGGCTATGGTATGATGTTTTTGACTGTTCTGGGAAAACAGAAGGGGAATAGAAGGGGAATAGCTTGGTCAAATGGGACCTCTAATCCTAGTTTTTTGAGGAATTCTCCACACTGATTTCCACAGTCAATGCACCAGTCTACACTCATACCAATAGTGGAGAAAGGTTCCTTTTTCTCCCAGGGCCCCGCCAGCATTTGTTATTGGTTGATTTTTTTTTTTTTTTTATGATAGCCATTTTTTTCTGGAGTGAGATGGAATCTCAGTGTTGTTTTAATTTGCATCTCTTGAATGACCAATGATGTTGAACATTTTTTATGTATTTATTTATTTATATTTCTTCATCTGAGAAATACATATTCATCTCAGATGCCCATTTTTGGATTGGGTCTTTGAATTTGGGGGCTCTGATTTCTTTCAGTTCTTCATATGTTCTAGGTATAAGTCCTTTGTCTGAGAGACAACTGTCTTTAAATTTTTACCACTCTGTGGGTTGTCCTTTCATTCTGTTGCTGATTTCTTTTGTTGTGCAAAAGCTTTTTAATAAGGTGAGATCCCATTTGTTGATTCTTTGTAGTATTTGCCTTGCAGTCTGGTTTTGTTCATGAAGTCTCTGCCTACACCTTTGTCTTCAAGATTTCTGTTTATTTTCTCTTCCAGTAAATTTAGTGTTTCTAATATTTAGGTCAAAGATCCATTTTTAGTGCATGGTGATAAACATGGGTCTAATGTTAGTCTTCGGCATGTGGAAAACCAGTTTTTCCAGCACCATTTATTAAAGACACACTCTTCTAGTGGAAATGTTTGGCTCCTTTGTCAAAGATAAAATGACTAAGTGTGTTTGGGGTTGCATCTGCATCTTCTTTTCTGTTCCACTGATCCTCAGGTCTGATTTTTGTTGCCACTACCATACTGATTTTATCACAGTACTTTTGTAGTACAATATCTGGTTTGGGATTGTGATGCCTCCTGACTTGTCTTTGTTGCCCAGAATTGCTGTTGCTATTCTAGTTCTCTTCTGATTCCAAATGAATTTTGGGAATGTTTTCTCTGGATCTGTGAGGTATGCTAATAGTATTTTGATTGGGATTGCATTAAATCTGTATAGCAGTTTTTCGAGTAGGTGGCCAGGGTTTAATCAAGTAGGGTAGCTTGATGTGTGTGATATATTCCAGAAAAAATGAGTATAAATAGTTTAAATTATACTTTAAAATACATAGGAAAATTTGCTACCAGAACAAATCCTCTTGTAAATGTTTTTCTAAAATCTACTAATTTACCTTTGTAAATTAGAATTATTCTAATCCCATTCACACAAATTAAGTTTCACCAGTAGATTGTCCTTTCTTGTTATTGCAGCTTATCAGGGTCCCTGGTTCATTGGCAGATCATACATTCCAGTGACTTGTGAGATTTTAAAAAGTAGTTGTTCCTCTTTTGGTAGCTTGTTACATAAATAGATAACTCTGTGAGTTTGAGAATTCTATATGAATTGGCATTATGTTGGCATTGAATACTCTGTGTTGTAGTTAGGTATACAAAGAAATAAATTTAATTTAAGACACTAATTTATAGAATTATTTTATAATATTCACCCAGAAAGTCAAATGCAGAAGAGTGCGGGAGATCTGTCCATGCACTAGATACCCAAAGAGTCCAGCTGAGAGCCTGGATCCCATAGCTATGTCCTATACTAGTCCAGGTGAAGACCTAGAACCCATGGCAATTTCCTCCACAAGCCCAGCTGGAGGACTAGAGCCGATGACAATATCTCATGCAAGTTCTTAACAAGGATCTGCACTGGAAAGGCCTGAAGGTCAGTGGTAGAAACTAGAAAGTCTGCACCAGTGGGATAAAGGATCTGTGTCAGCAGGCTGAGGGATCTGCCCTGGAGCCAGGAAATGATGTTCAAGGTAAGGATGAGAGCTTTCCCAAAGAGACTCATAGCCATCCTCAGTGACAGCAAGGTGTTGAGCTCTCCAAGAGCTGAGTTCATATCAGGAAAACCACCGCAACAGACTTCTCCAAGAGAAGCAACAGCATACCAGCTTTCCCTTCAGTTCTTTATGTTGTTGGCAACAATCCTCAGGTGGGCCTTCCACATCCAGAACCATACGGATTCAGTTTAGTGGATATTACAAGTTGACCAATAGTTAATCTACCACACTGTTTGAATTATAAACCTGTGTATGGTAATGCAAGGGTAATAGAATGTGCCTTTTAGGAATTGCATAACTCCAGCATGAGGGGGATCAAAACCAGGGCCTTTTACATGATAGCCAAATTTTCTAGCACCAAGCTATGTTCCTAGTCCGGTGATTTCACTTTGGAACCATTCATTTTTTCCTGAATGTAATAACAGTGGCTAAGAGGTCATAATGTTCTGATACCAATTCTCTAACACTAATTAGTTGTCCTGCAGTTCAACTCACTTCTGACTCTACTGCCTGAACTTACTGTGCCTACAGGTCTTAGAACTTGAGTCTCCATAAGAATGTTCTCATAATAGATGTCAGCTGAAAGTCTTGTGACTGTCTTTACTTCTGATCAACTGACTTTAAATTTGGAAGTTCCACTGCCTTGTTAGATTTGATAATTTTCTTGAACTCACAGAAAGTATTTTACTCATGATCAGTTTTATGATCAGGGATACAGCTAAGAACCAAATTCAAGGGACAAGGCAAGGATTAGGATGGTCTTAGACACTAAGCTTCCGTGCCTTCTCCCCATGGAGTGCAAATGCATCCATGTTTTCATTAACAAGGAAATTCTTTGAGTTTGTGTCTACAATATGCAGTCCAATTATGTCATTAGATACACAGTTTTCAGTCCTTCTTCCTCCCTAGAGAATGGGGTGGAGTTGAAAGTTATAACACATCACATGCTGAGTCTTTCCTGAGTGGTGAGACTATTTAAGGGCCTACCCTATGTCACCTTATTAGCACAAAGTGAAGTGTGATTGAATAGGTGATCATCACAAATAATAAAAGGCACTCCAATCACCTAGGAAATTCCCAGTGTTTTGGGCACTCTGCCAGGAGCTAGGGTAAAAATTAGGTTTATTTTTTATTATACCACACTCATGATTTAGATAAACCTTGGGCTCTTGCCAGAAGTATGAGAAGATGTTAAGATGGTGAATGTTTAAGCTTTCTGGGTTAGGATGGCAGTTGATGCCATAGGAGACCCCCTAAATGGAGTGAGGAGACAGGAGAGCCTTGGAGAGAGCTCTGAGAAACGCTAACATTTGAGCAGTGGATAAGGATGAGAAAGGAAGGAATGCCTAGTGAAGTAGAAGGAAAAGAAGAACAGCTGGCTGTTACAAAAGTCAAGGGGAAAGTGTATCTCTAGACCGCTGTGCTCCAGTAGAATTTTCTGTGGTGGTAGGAAAGGTCTGTATCTCTGTGTTGCCCAGTAAGGTAGTTACTAGACATGTACAACCATTGAGCAGTTGAAAAGTAGCTAGTTGAGTTGAGGAACAAGAATTTATATTTTTATTTAATTATACTTAATGTAAATAACTGTACATGGCTAGTAGTTACCATTTTGTACAGTATAGTTTGGACTTGGGACATGGATGATAGGTAAAGAAGAATAAAGATTCCAGGCAAACTTTTCCCACTTCAACCACTGGGCTCTAGGACTGAAGTTTTAGGATTGCTTAAGACTATAGGCTGTTTCTAACAGAGGACTTGGACTATTGGCAACAGTCTTGGAAGCTGTGGGGCCTTTGGATATGATATAATTACTCATCAGACACTTATTAAACATAAGTATTATCAAAATGAGACCACTATTTGATTGATGAAGAATTTTGAACACAAGGAAATGATATGAATTCCTTCAATGTGTGTCAGTACAGGTTGGGTTAAGCTGCATGTAATAGAAAACTCAAGTGGTTCCTACAGGATGAATGTTTACTTATCTTTTTCTGACCATCTTTAGGGTCAAGTTCTTGAGGGTGCAAATGACTGCTAAGTTCCATAATCACAATGTAACCAGGCAGGAATAAGAGAAAGGGTGGGAAGGGCTGACCCACTGGCCACATCAATCCCCTTTGAAGGTCTTTCTTGGAAGGAACAGCTTGACTTTAAATACATTTCATTAGTCAAACTTAACCACAGATGAGGCTGGAAAATGAGTGTTTCATCTGCGCCTTTCACTGCCCCAACTAAACCTGTGGTAATAGTGGTGCAGAACAGGAGAGTGGATGTTGACTAGAGGGCTGCTGTTTTCATTCTCTGGCATCCTGTCCAGGAAGATACTTTGGTTCCCTTTGGTATCCACAGGCTTCTCTGAAAGTCCTAATAAATTTGCACAGCTTTTACAATAATCTGCTTTGTTTCTCAGAACTGTTCTGGAGACCTTAGCTTGGGCTGCCTGCTTCTCAGGTTCAAATTACTGTAACAAGCCTGGAGTGACACTGAGTACTCCCTGGGACAGTGGTGGCAAACCTATGGCATGTGTGTCACAGCAGGCTGTTTATGTCATTGAAAGCTCTAAAGGGTTTGCCATCACTGCCATAGGAAAATGCATAAATCAGAAGTCAGTTTTCAGATGCAGATTTCCAGGGTGGTATCACTGGGCCTACTGAGGCCTCAGTCCTACCTAAAAGTTGCTTCTTGCCAGGGACTGTACACATATGGCCACAAACCAGACAAGATCCCTGCCCTTATGGAAGCTTAGGTCATTCATTTTCCTAGTTTTCCTAAAAAGAATTGAAGTCCTTTTCCTTGCCTGCATTCTCTTGTCTTTTTCATTGAGGATGCAGAAAAGTCTGAGAGGAGGATGAAAGGAAGGTGGAGGATGGTATTATAAGAGATGTATACAGGGCTGGGGATATAGCTCAGTGGAATAAGCGCCTGCCTAGCAAGTGCAGGGTCCTGAGTTCGATCCCCAGTACCGCAAAAAAAAAAAAAAAAAAAAAAAAAAAAAAAAAAAAAAAAAAAAAAGAGATGTATACAGATTCAGAAGTGGGTGAAATAGAAAGTGTGGAAGAGAAGCCTTTCCCTCAATTACATCATTTGTAGCTTGTGAAGTCACCTTGTTTTTCAGGGATGTGGCTGATTGTGGAAATTTTGAAAATGTTTTGCTCTTGAAATGAATGCAGGTCAAGCATTCTTTCACTAGGTTTTCAATTCTGTCACTGATTAGCCACATCACTTTAGCCAGCCACTTTTCTCTAAGCCTCAGATGTTTTTCTCTGTGAAGGGGTACTTGCTGCATCCACCTAGAATATTGTTTGTTTGGGTGAATGCATAATTTTTGAAACTGTTAATCTGTCATTAATCATAATACCACGCATTATATGCAGGCAAAGAAATAAGAAAGATGTATTTGCACATGCACACATGAGCATATTTGTGTATTATTTACACGCCAGGTTGAACTCCCTTATCGGTTTAAATATAAACTATGGTACTTTAAAAACTTGTTGCTGATTTGTGTTAGAGCTATTTTTAGGTTGACATAAGATCTTTTGTTTAGCCTTTTATTGGTGCATACATATAGCATTGAAAATTGTTGGATTTAATAGTCAAGACTTGAATTGTCTACCAGCCCCAGATGGTTGAAACAGTAATTACAACCAGGCCTGGGATGTGGGGCTATTTCATAATAACACATTTAGAAAGTGAATGGCCTATAGGTGGGTCTAGCCAACTGCCTAAAGTTTTAACTCAAAATGTTCTTTTAAAAAATAATCCTCATCTAATATATAAATGATAACTTTCCTAAACTGCAAAAGACTTATGAAAAATGCTCCAGAGGAGAAAGCAATTGTTAGTGTTGTTGATGGAGATAAAGATTCTGAGAAAGTGAGTTATTAGCTAGAAAATAAAAACCTTGACTAAATAATAGATACTAAACTTGGTAGTGGCTTGAGTCTGTAATGGGAATGAATCTATTAAAAAGAAAACCTTAATAACCACTTGTTAAGCAAAAGGCAAAACTTGAGAGAAATTTAAGGGACTGTAGAGATCCTGTGAGTGACTAGTGGAGGAGTTGGTGTCACCACTGAAGTAATTTTCACTATGAAGATAGGCTGGTCTGATGATCTGGGGAGTTAGTGTCATTTGTGAATTTACATGTGTTGTTCTCTTTTCTAATGCCCAGGACCTACTTTATTTGTATGTTAATCATAAGGGTGGTTTATTACTTATTTGATTTATTTGTGTATTAAAGATTAAAACTTAAATCATTTTTCCTTTCCAGAAAATGAAGCTTATGTGATTAATATCTTACTGGAGTTGAGGGGGGGAAACTTGGCACCTGAATAAACATTAGTGTATGGAAGATGCCCCTGGAAGACTGTTCTGATGTGCTCTTTAACTTATTAAATTTCTTGCCTTTAAAGGGCTGGAGAACATTGATACTGCTTTAAAGGGCTTAAAAGTTAAGAGATGTTCCAGCATAGTGCTGAAATAGCCTCACTGTTGAATGAAAACTGGGAGGACTGCATGCAGTTAGTAGTTAGTGGGAAATCCTTTATTTCAAGTGACGCTCTCCTCTGATGGCTACCTTCTTTGGACCTTTATGAGGACCCTGCAGTGTTGTCGGAAATAGAATGCCTAAATCATACTGTAAGGACTGACTGGGAGATTTCAGGAGGGATGAACATGGCGTGTGAGGGAGGAAGAAAACAACCACTTGAGCACCCAGAGGAGTTACATCTACTCTGGTCATCGGTGGAGTGAAAAATCTCATATCCAGAGTGACCTTACTCCAAACCCCTTGTTATTTTATCCCTAATTTTCAGATGGATCACAGTAATTTTCTCTGTATATCCTTTTAATAATGTATTCCAGATGTATTCCAATTTTTAAAATTACTTAATGGAGCTGGGGGTGATGGCACATCTTTTAATCCCAGTACTTGGGAGACTGAGGGAGAAGAACTGTCGTGAATTTGAGGCCAGTCTACACTATATAGTGAGACCCTGGCTCAAGAAAACAAAACAAAAAATTGCTTAATGGTAAAATGTCAGTAAAGTGACAGTAGCAATGTCCAGTGTTTATACCATGAATGTACCATGCCGCAAGGAGGTAAGTAAGTACCTTGCATGTGTTCATTTAATCTTCTCAACATTTCCTCTTCATTGGGAATAGGGGCACAGAAAGGTTCCAACCCTAGGACATCTGACTGCAGAGTTGTACAGTTTAAGCATTCCTAAACTGAATGTAGCACTTTGGAGCATTTCACATTATGAATTTCCAAATTAGAGATGTGCAAAGGCTATGCAGATACTCCAGAGTCCAGAAAACTCTGAAATTGGAAATGCTTTTGATCCCCAAAATTTTGGAAAAAGGACATTGAACTCATAGGAGTAACTGCTTATGTTCTGCTCCTGTTTCTGTGCTGCCATTACAGTCTTTACTGGAATGTTTTTCTTTCAGACAGGCTCTGGCTAAATAGCTTAAACTGGGTTTGAATTAGTGATCCACCTGTCTCAGCCCCACTGTGCTGAGATTACATGTGCCACGGTGCCTGGCATTTCCTTGGTTTCTTAAGCCATTTTGTTGCTTATAAATCTAGATGTAGGAAAAGAAACAAAATAGTTTGGAAAAGCTAATTGTTATGAATGTAGATATCAAGTGTGAAATATAAACATATTTGTATGTACTCTACAAGTAGAGTAAAATGTTCTAAAAGGTTAGATTTTAAAGTTAGAAAGCACTAGGTATGGTGGCACGTGCCTGTAGTTCCAGCTATGAACTTGGGAGGCTGAGGTAGGAGCCTAGGAGTTCAGGCCAACCTGGACAACATAGTGAGACCCTGCTTCAAACAAAATAACAAAAGAGAACAAAACAAAGTCAGAAAGCACTGAGAATGAATCTTCTCAGGAATCTTATGAAATCTGCATTAGAAAATTGATAGAATTCTCTTTGTGCAAGTCAAAGGGAATACACAAAAAGAATTGTGCTATTAAAGGGACTTACTGGAGCACCTGTGCAGTGGAGGCTTTAAAGATATCTGCAGAATTCTATCCACTCTGCACAGTTACACTACTTGTGGTGTGACTTTTGTACCGGAGAGAGACAGAAAAGAGTTCTTCAGGACCTTGAACTGGCCTCACAGTGGCGTTTCTTTCTTTGAGGGGCACAACAGGTCTGGGATGGTGGTAGGTACCTGTCCTGCGGAGAACCACCAGCTATATCGCAGTCTCTTCACAGGCATTTGTCGCCACTGGGGACTACAACAGTCATGTTGGTCTGGGTGTAAAGTGCTCCAAGGAGGTAGCCACTGCCATCTGCGGGGCCATCATCCTGGCCAAGCTCTCCATTGTCCCAGTGCGGAGAGGCTACTGGGGGAACAAGATCGGCAAGCCCCACACTATCCCTTGCAAGGTAACGGGCCGCTGTGGCTCTGTGTTGGTGCGTCTGATCCCCGCCCTCAGAGGTACTGGCATCGTCTCAGCCCCTGTGCCCAACAAGCTGCTGATGATGGCTGGTATTGATAGCTGCTACACCTCGGCCAGGGGCTGCACTGCTACTCTGGGCAACTTTGCTAAAGCCAACTTTGATGCCATATCCAAGACCTACAGCTACCTGACCCCTGACCTATGGAAAGAGACTGTGTTCACCAAGTCTCCCTATCAGGAATTCACCGACCATCTTGTGAAAACCCACAACAGAGTCTCAGTCCAGAGGACTCAAGCTCCAGCAGTAGCTAGAACATAAGGGTTCTTACACAAGAAAAATAAAATCTATCAATGGTTAGAGATATCTGCAGAGCTGGGAGTGGTGGCATATATCTGTAAACCCAGCACTTGGAGGCTGAGGCAGGAGGATCGCTGCGAGTTCAATACCATCCTGGGCTACAAAGTGAGCTCAAGGGCAGCCTGAACTGCATAGTGCGACCCTGTCTCAAAAAGGCCAAAAAAAAAAAAAATCTGCAGAAAAAAGGTAAAATCTTTTGTTTCTAAACTAGAATTTAGGGGTTCCGGGGAAGATGGCGACCAGGTGAGCAGCAAGGGAGCGAACCTCCTTAATAAACACCACCAGCTCGAGACAGACTTGGCGAGCGTGAATGCCGGGACCTCGGCTGGGAAGTTTAAACTGGGCGTATTTCTCTGAGATGCCGGGGGAGATGTGGTAGGGCGGACCAGGCTGCCGGGGCGAGACGTGGGAAAGCC